>JALKBU010000335.1:0-47550 GCA_023091735.1 Trichomonas tenax
ACAAAGATATTTATGACACTTTTTATAAAGGTGACAATTTGCCCGCGCAAAAAGTGACGGTTTATTCATGAAAAGTGACTTTAAGGTACCCCTGTCACTTTTTGGTGTTCACTTTTGTCATAGACTCCTCTTAAATTAGACGGGGGAAATGCAAACAATGACAGAACTGAGTATAAATTTCTATTAAGCTTAGAATGAATTCATATTTGAGAGGTATAAACAATGAAATAGGAATTCGACTTTGATGCAAAATTTATATTAGAATTGAATTTATTGAAGAAAAAATAATGTGTAAATCAGTGATAAATGTGTGTAAAAGGCCGAATTTCGGATTATTTACGAGTTACAATGTTCATTTTCTTGATGCAGCAACCATTAGCTTTCGCTGATGCTTGGTATCCAACAGGAAAAACACTCGAAAACCTATTTCTCACGCTCTTCAACGCCGTGCAAAAGAATCAGTCAATACCTGGAACAGTGAAAGCCGTAATTTCACCACACGCTGGATACAGATATTGCGCAGAAACAGCTTCGCACGCGTTTTCTACGATCGACTCTTCTCTCTATGACAGAGCTATCATTATGGGACCTTCTCATAGGATGGCACTCGATTATTGCACGATTACAGAAGCTTCTTCATTACAAACACCGTCAGGAAGCATGAAAATAGATCCAATGGCCGAAGAACTTACAACAAAGCACAGAGATATCTTTAGAAGACTGAGTATTGAAGCATCAAATCGTGAGCATTCTTTAGAACTAATGTTGCCTTGGTTAGACTATATATTTAGAGGCAAAGAGATTACCTGTGTGCCGATTATGGTTGGGCACCTCGATCAAAACAAACTTTTGCAAGTTGTTGAAATATTGAAGCCTTATATTAACGATCCAAGGACGCTCTTAGTTATTTCATCTGATTTCACGCACTGGGGAAGGAGATTCAGCTATACTTACCTTCCAGAAGTTGATGGCGAATATTGGGAAAGAATTTCAGCGCTAGATCATGGTGCAATGGATGCCATATCAACATGCGATCCAACTAAGTTCCAGGACTATATCAAGAAAACTAAGGCAACCATCTGCGGTCGCACTCCAATTACGATCGCGATGATGGCCCTCGGAAAGCCGTATAGGATCGATTGGCCGCACTATTCGCAGTCATCTCATGTCAAGTACATGGATGATTCCAGCGTTTCTTATGCCGGTGGTGTCATTAGATTGCTTCCATAAAAAAATTCGTATATTTAGGATTGCTATATGATGTATGTTTATATTATTAACACTAATTTGAAAAATTCCCACTCGAAATTGTTTTCTTTGGTGATATTCAAAATACATATAATGGTGATATCAAAAATCGAAGTTTTTTCAAATTGAATTGCAGGATTCCCCCTGTTAAAAATTGAAAAAAAAATACCCCTAATTAAAACTTTTCCAAGAATATTGATATCCAAATACGTCTATTTATTATCAATAAGAGTAATATGTTGCGTATAATAATCCTTCAAACGAAAAGTGATACTTTACACGTCAAATTTGACGTGTAAAGTATCACTTTTCGTTTGAAGGATTATTATACGCTACAATCAATAAGAGTAATATTCTTGGGGTGACAAAATATTGAAAAGAAAAAATAAAAGTGAAGATTTTCAGTAGCAAATTATTTGGATGTAAAAGTGACAAAATACGAACTCAGATATAGAATAATAACTATTTGCAACTAAATATTCAGAAATATTTCATGATAAAAGTGACGATTTCATGAATTATGTATTTCTGATATATATAGACTGAGTATAGTTAAACTTAAAAACGTGACATTTTGGGAAATTTTGGATCATGAAATATTCATGTACTACGCATCAAACACCAAACAATATTTTTTCAAAAAAGTGGATGTAATTAAATCACATTTCTCTGTCAGTGATATATAGTTTTATTCAATTTCTCAAAGTTGACAATTTCAATTTGAGAGGATTCCCGTCACTTTTTTTCTGACAATTGCACACAACAACAGAATGCAATTTCAAGCATTAATATCTCTATAACATGTCCCATGTAATGCAAATTTAATATCTATATGAATCAATGGTTAAAGGAACCTCGTTTCATTAAAAAAATTCAAAAGATCATCACAATTTTTTCTATGCAGTATTCAAATTCTACGATCAAAATTTTTTGAGATTATTTTTTAGATAATATGAGAGCAGTAACTAAGAGGCATTTCACAGAGAAGGAAGACATCAAGCTGTCCAAATTGGTACAGAGAATCGGTACTAAAGACTGGAAGAAGATTTCGAAACAGATGAAAGACAGATCAGCGAGGCAATGCAGAGATAGATGGGAAAAGTTTTTGGCACCTGAGTTAAATCGTGGTCCATTCAACAGTGAAGAAGATTCAATCATCATCGAAAAATATAATCAACTTGGACCACAATGGGTGAAGATCGCGTCTTTCCTCAGTAAGCGATCAGATGTCGCTGTTAAGGCAAGGCATAAATACTTGGTTAGACATCAAACAGAAAACGATAAGGAAAAAACTAATATTCATTCTGATAGTGATGATTTCAATGCTTGCATTGATAAGATTGCTGAATCCAATGACTTCAAATGTGGAACAGAGCTGTTTGAAGATCTTAACAACTTTTATTCATATTTTGAGCAATTATGAATGAAAGAATTGCATTCCCATGTATTAAATTCTAGTGTTTCTAGTATTTATCATAAATGTTAATTTTATTCTTATTGATTTGATAATAATTTAACAATTTCATCATAATGCTATTCTTTTGCTAGATCTATACAACTCTTATTTGTATCTGGATCTCCTATATTTGGATTAATTCCCATTTTCATCAGAATGCGTATAATTGGTATCAAATCACAACAAACAGCTGAAGATAATATATCGAATGCTTCTTCATTACTAAAAGGCACTAAAGTCCTATCAAGCTTTTCGAAAAACATAGTGAAGTTAAATGAAAACAAACAGCTCCACCAAGAATAATCAGAAGTGTATTTTTCCCTTATATAGTATAAAGTATCATTGTGGTGTCTATTGCATGATACATCTAAACAAATATCGTCCATTTTTTGGCACTGTTCGCAAATCTTTATGATTTCAAAATTATTTCCCACGAAAGCTGAGCTTAGTGTATCTTCAGTTATTTGAGCATTATGGGCCAAAAGGAACTTGAAACACTTTAAAGCGCCATGTTCCGCAGCAATATCTAAAAATGCGGGATAAGATTCGCCAAATTGAACTAAATCCTTGTTAGTTTCAAAATACAGAGCTGAGAACTTGTCCAGGTCATCTTTTGAGATACAATCTTCAAATGAATTTAATTTGAATTTAGATAGAAGTTCTTCGATTGTTTGATGAGTGAACTCTGGTGGTAAATCACGAGCTATATAGTTTTCTAATATTAAAATTGTTTCAAATTTCCAAGAGAAAAAACCATAATTCGAATAGAGTTTGAATTGGGTTACAACGAAGAAACTCTTAGCAAACTCTAAAACATCCTTTATTTCATGTTGTTAGCCATCAAACATGTAATCAAGCATTGCAAAGATGTTAATCAATTGAATTTCATGATGCGGAACGCAAAAATCAATGCATTTCATCACTTCATCGAAGGTGTGTTTATCAAAGTCCCATATTACATCACCAAGAAGGCACAAATCGTGACGTAGATCTCCATTCATATAAAAAATGATTTAGAAAAAAATGTTGATGAGGAAAATTTACTACTATTCATGACACAGTCGTGTTTAACAATAAAACGAAATTCGGTTGTGACCAGTTCATATATGGAATGTGTAGCAAGTGTCTATTGATAAAATTCATTTGAACAAATTGAATTAAAAGCTCATAACAATATCAGTTGATTTCCATTGAATGCACATAATCAGTTACATGAATGGGTTGATATCATATGAATTAATAATCCAATGAGATATAAAAGATTTTAATAATGTTTTAATATATCTGGCATTGTATAATGCATAAGCTAAACACCGAGATGAGCTACTAATCACAAGCTTAAAATAGGCTTGTTTTGTAATAAATATATTTTTTCAAAATTTCATGAATTGCTCGAAATTTTAGATAAATTTATATATAGTTTTAGATTTTCTAAATAAAGTATAGCAAATGATTCTCTCAATCATTTAGGATATTGAGATATTTTGATTTTGAAGAATTTCAATTTTACATGTCAGCTGTCAAGGGAAATTAAACTTCATATTTTGATATATTTTGAATGTGTATTTAATGATAAATATTAAATGATGCTCACGATCATTTGTCATTTTCTATCCTTTACTTGACAATTGTCAGAAAACATTTAAAAAATAAAAATTCGATTTTATTGGATATTCAAGTATTACATTACTAGTAGATATAAACTATAATGAAATTTTAGATTGACTTATTTTAGCAAAAATTATTTTCTTGATTGTTCGAACACAGCAATTTAAAAACGTGACAAAATGAGTGAGATCGAATTTCCAAAAGAGTCAATGGGCACAACGCTTCTTGCCATTCAGTGCACGGACGGCGTTGTCATGGCCTCTGATTCTCGTACAAGCAGCGGCATTTTTATTCCAAGCCGTGCAACAAATAAAATCACAGAAATCACACCACAAATTTTCGCAGCCCGCTGTGGTGCTGCCGCCGACACACAAGCTCTCGCACGCTACGCGAAATATTATTTAAACAATCTCGCAGTCATGGCTGAACATCCGTTCGATCAGGCTGTCAAAGTCTGCTCTAATGTTATTAGCAGTATCATTACAAGCAATAGGCAGTATTTGTCCGCTGGTATCATTGTTGGCGGATATGATACAAAAGGCCCACAGGTTTACGCTATTGAAGTTTCTGGTATGGCAATCCAGCGCAAGATCGCTTCTAATGGTAGTGGTTCTACTTACATTCAAGCATATATAGATCAGAATTACAGAGAAGATATGAATGTCGAGGAGGCAACTAAATTTGCTGTTAACGCTATCACCGGTGCTATAGTTCGTGATGGTTCTTCCGGTGGTGTTGTAAATATTGTTCAGATTAAGGCCGATGGCGCTAAGAGATTGACTGTTCGTCCAGCTCAGCAGCCATTCAGCCACGAAGTTGTCAGAGGTTAAAGACAGAAATTTATAATGACTTTTAAATATCGAAAATATTTTCTTCTACATATATTTCATTTACACGAATTATAAAAAAATATTCATAAAAATATATAATGATTTTTTTAAAGCCTTGTAAGGGCTTGCTGAAAAGCATAATGCTTTCACTTTTTACTAATAAATATGCGGTCAAAAACCTGTAGAGAAGGCCATTTTTTAATAAATTCAAATTTTGAGGAAAAAAATATAATATGACGTGTAAATGTTCAAAATCTTTGAAATTACATGTCAAATAAAAATTAAATAAGAGATTATTTCAAAAAAAATCCAAATATATTATTTCTGATTTGTTTTACCAAATATGAGTTGCTTCTTCTTCTGGAATACATTAGAACCTCCATCTTTGTTCAGCCATGTCTGGAGGTCGTTTTCTTTATCTCTAGAAATCTTTCCGAGACCAATCATGTGCTTGAGGAATTGTGGAATCATATCATATGTAACAGTCTGTATGAACTTGTTAACAAGGTCACCGAATGTTGTTGTGAGATCCTGATAGATGATATCATGTAATTCGCCGTTGAATTCTGAAATTTTGCTGATGATCGAGTTTTCTTCATTCTTGTATGAGACGTTCATCTTAGTATCAGTGACCTTGAAGTATCTCATCAAGAAGTTTGTTTCTGCACGCTTAACCATAACATTGAGCTCTGCACTCTTGACGGCAATAAGGAAGTCTTTCCATGAATCTCCTATCTTTGGAAGAAGTCCCTTTGGCACTAATACAGGTGGAAGAGAAACGTTGGAATCCTCAATGAACTTAGAAATACTTGTGATTTCTGGAGCAATGAGGCTTGCTTCAAACATTTGTCTGACTGAATTAACGAATTCAGCATCATAGTTGAAGACTGTTGGATCAATGTTCATTTCGACGTGATTATAAACAGTAACACCACCGACTGGTGGTCCCTTTCTCATCTGAAGCCTAAGGTGTGGAGAATCATCGCTTGTGAGATCCATCCATCTCATCAAGACGACACCGCCAAACGAAGCATCCTTTCTTGTATCGTTAGCGAAGATGTTGTCGAATGTGATTGTAGCATCGGAATTACCTTTGAGAGTGTTGACGAAGTGACCAAGGATTCGTGAGATTACAACTGATGTCATATCGACCTTGAACTGATCTCTCAAAGAGATCTGACATTGAGAAACTTCGAAGTCTGCCTTGAGGCTGAAGTAGTCTTCTGCAGCCATTTCTAATGTCTTCTCGGACTGCGGGAACTCTGGCATGATTTCAGTCAGGAGATACTTAATGGATGCAATGTGATTAGTATTTGCATCACATGTCATCCTGTCGACTTTGATATCAATGATATGGTCATTCCACTGTTCCTTATCTGGCTTTGCCTGATAATAAACGCATGAACAGCTATTGATTGTTGCGATTGGAACCGGTCTGTCATCGGCTGGAGTGTTGAATCCTGTGTTGGCCATCAGCTCAAGCTGATTGAGAGTGAAGTTGACAAGCATCAAAGAAGAATCCCGGTTGTACTTGACAACAAGCTCACTCTCAACGATTCTGGCGAGGAAGCATGTTTCGTATCTCATTGATTCTGCAACTATCTCGATAAGTGGAATGTTGACAGTATAGAATACCTTGGTGAAAATTTGCGTGATATCGAGTTTGGAAGACTTCTTTTCGTTGCCTTCTTGTCCGAAAACGGTTGCAATTCTCTGTGATGTTCTGCGCCTCATCAAGTGCTTGAGTAAGTCGCCTTCGCTTTCTGTTGCTGCTGTATCTTTCTCTGGGGTGAACAAGTTTGCAGCATAAGAAATGTGTTCATGCATCTTTCCTTTGGCTTTCTTCTCGGCCTCGGCAACAACGATCTTGTTCCTGATGTGAATGATTGACATGACAAGTTCGTAGATGTACTTTGTGCAGATCTGGTTGAAGTAAAGCTTAATGCCCGCAACACTGACTTTGCTGTTGACACCGTAAGTCATGTTCAAGCCATCGATCTTCATGATTGTTGATGACTTGACTCCTGATGACTTAGCAATGTCCTTAAGATCAGTGAGGTTAACGAAGATGACGTTGGAGATGAGTGTGATGTCGTAGAAGTCCTCTCCTCCATATGGGAACTCTGTGCGGCAATTGAACTTTGGCTCAACGAATGCAATGTCAAAACTTGTACCATTGATCATAGAATCCTCCATTGCTGGGAAGTGATCGAAAACTCTGAGTGTGAAGCCTTCGACTTCGAATCTGTATGTGAACGAGCGATTGAGCTGTGCAAGTTTCATAACTTTAACTGGTTTCTTACGCTTTACGCCGTACTTGTACTGATATACTTCATCAAGTGGCGGTGAATAGAAAAGAGTCATGATTGGTGCAATGTTCCATTCGAGGTGAGCGAAATCGACGCTAACAAATGGCGTGAACTCATCTTTCTCATAATGGATATCGAAGTCAATATCGAATCCACTACTTCTGAATGGTTTGTATGTATCATTCTCTGGATCATCGAACTTTGATGTATCTGGGAAGCAAATGTGTTTGTGTTGATCTCCATTCTCTTGTGTCCACTCGATACCAATAACCATGCTGAATCTTGGCATGTGGATAATAACTGGGCCACCTTCGCATCTGATTGCATCCAAGCCATTAGATGACAAGTTGATGCGGCCTTCAGAGAATTTGAGGAAGACGTTATCGAGGTTGCATGATAATTTGTTCTTCATGTCATATATATCGCTGGAGCCAAGCAACTCCATAACAAATCTATCGAACATGAAAGAGTATTTGCCTCTGAAGAGAGATCTCATCTTATCCCACCACATAAGTGCTGGTGATGGGTCGACACCATCTGGGAAGAGAGCGCTGAAAATATCACCAAAATCATCATAGACTTTAGCGAGACCTGTGCCCCAGAAAACCTTTGTCAACTCGCTCTTGAACTGGGCATTACAATACAATTTGACATCAGCCGGAGTCTTATCAGCGATGAATGGTTGGCTGCAGACTGTGAATGGAACTTGAACAGCGCTGTGAACATCAACTTCACCGAAAACAATCGGACCCTTGAAGTGGCTGTTCTTCATCGAGATGACTGGCTCTGGGAGATCGATGAATCTGATCTCGAAGTTTCCAGCAGTGATATTTGCATTGAATCCTTCAAGTGTTTCCCAGCCAACATCTGGATAATGCTCTTTGACTGTTGGATCGAAGTCATGAATCTTTCCGACCATTCCTGTGAATTCACGTGAATCGAGTTCGCACCATAACTTGCTTCCAACGAGGCAAACTTTGTCGAACTTCTTGATCTGGTCGACAATCTTTCTGTAGTTGTGGAAGATGAGATCGCCAACTTTTTCCTTGGCCATTTTAGCCTGGAAGTCTGTGAGCGGGCATTGCTCCATCTTGAGCTGAAGAATGTACTTAAGAACAACAGAATCACGCATGAAGTCTGGAATTTGCTTTGTAACATTGAGTAACGTGTTATTAATGACTGTGTCATCGAATGAAGCCTTCGCTTCTTCAACAGCGATTCTGATCGGGAACGGAAGCGTTTCGCTGTCAAATTGGTTAGAAGAAATGTAAGGCTTGAGAACCTTGATGCAGTATGTGAAATGATTGATGAATTCGGCAACATCGACCTTGTTCTGATCGTGGAATGCAAAGTAATCAGCCTTAATATCGAGGAATGTCTTGTCTTCGGAAAGAATCTGGAAGTTTCTCGCAGTAAACATTTCAACATCATTGAGATTCATCGAGACATCTGGGAATGTGAGAATCCTATCCTTATAAGAAACATTGAGTGACGATCCAGAGACCTTTGCTTCATCAGTGAGTCTGAGAATAACTTTAACATTAGAGATATGAGCGTCGAGATCTGGTAAATCGAATATGATGCGCGTTGGTGTATATGGTTTGTTTCCACGTAACTTTGGAATGATCTGGAACAATTCCAAACCATCTAATGTTGAATAATCCAACTTCAAATCACCAATGAAAATTGATGGATTTCCTTGTTTGAGATCGTGCTGCAATAACGTCAGCTTGCTGCATGAGAAGAACTCCTTAGTGATGCATTTGACTTTAAATCCATAGATATCAATATATAAATTATCACAGTTGAAGTGGCGAATTGGATAAATTGGATAAACAAAGTTAAGGCCAATTTTCTCAACAAAGACATTAAGAGAAGGAATCATGTCGAGAAGTGTCAATTCGAACTTCGGGAAGTTGAATGTCATAATTCCAGGATAAAGTGTGAAAATGATAGAAAATGGATGAATCGTTAATGTTTTGTTCCTTGTCTCAACATTGAAATCAGAAATATCAATAGAGAACGAATAAATAGAATTTGTGAAATTGATAAGTTTTGCAACAGCCTTCTGATCAACTGCAAGTGCGTAGTCTGCGGCTGCAAAGGAGTAATTTCCAAATTTCTTGTGATCAATTGTGATTGATTCATATTTGAAGTTTAATTTTCCGCCATTTTCGTTAATGTAATTAAGGAACAGTCCTTTAGCACCGATGTTTAAATCAAATATCGAAAGATCAAGCGATAATTTTTGGACTGCGAGTCGAATTCTTTTAAGAAGTGTATAACCAAGCAGAGAGAGGTGTGTAGTTTGCACGAAATCGATCGCCAATTCCTGCTTTGGCTCGTCAGGATTTCCTTCTAACGATTCTATCGATGAAATACTTGCTGTTATTGTTTCTGAGTCAAACCAGAACAAATACACCGATCTTGTAAAAAATCCAAGAATGTTTATCGATATTTGTGTGTTTTTGAGGCATATTTCTATCCCTTCCCTCTTAATTAGAATCTGATCAAATGTCGAAATGCCTTGTTGCCCTTCTACTTCAGCGAAAAGACTCAGTACGAGCTTGAGAGCGAACTTGAGAGCGAAATAGACAATGACTGCTATTAAAACTAAGACAATTAGCTTTAATAGCATTCCCATCGACAATTTTACTACTTGCCAAATTGCTATTGTTCTGACATGTAACAATCCAAAATTGTCATGTAAATGATATCCTTTGACATGTAAATTTTGTGTAAAATTTATAAAATGTGTCATGTAAAATCTGTAATAAACCCTTTACGTGTCAAGAAAATAATGAAGATATTGTCTATAAGCATGGCATGCTAATGCGCATTGGCTATTAGCTTGTGTTTCTATGAAGCGTATAGATCATTTAATTATAGGTTATTGAAGACGCACACTTTCTGATATGCTTTATCTGTTTTGCTGTTTGGTTTTCGGTTTGAGTTTTCCAGAAATATTCTGCATACAGCATTATTTCATGCATGCGAGTCTTATACCTGCTAAAAGGGTAATTTTTCGAAAACACAAGGGCAACCTAAAAGTTACAGATAACACGAAGCCCTAGCAAGCATTTTGGTTTAAATACTGTAAACATGATTTAATTCATGTTTTGTTAATTTTTGTACGTTAAACGTTCTCAAAAAATTGATACACCTCTGACGAGATTTTGTACGGACTATATATGATTATTACTATTACCAATTTTACAATAAAATAGCTTTGCTATATGAAACAAATTTAAGAATAGAAATAGAAACATTTATGAAAAAAAGCATTTCGCAAAAATGTTTTTCATTTTGATTTTTTCGATTTTTGCAGAAGAAGAAAAATTTTTGCACAAAAGCACGCCAATCGTCATAAACGGGGATTCTGATGTTTCTGATCCTGTTGATCATCAAGAAACAGGATTTAATTATTCATATGACGCAAAAGAAACTTACGATGAAGATGCGACAGAAACGTACGAATACGAATCAAAAGAAACATACGATAATGACTCTCATTACGGTTTTAGCCACAGAGATCATGATTATTACGATGATTTGCATTATGGACACTCTCGAAACCAAAAGAAGAAAAAACCGATCGAATGTAAATACCCCAACACAAAGCCAGGCTACAGTGACGGCTGTGTCTGCGTAGAAGGATTTATTGGCGATAATCCGCTTCAAGAACGTGGATGCTGGAAATGCAACGATACATGTCACTCGCAGGGCGGCTGTTTGTATCCTGGTGTCTGTGTGTGTATGAATGGCTTTGTTGGCGATGGAATTAATAATTGCTCACAGCCAATGCCAAGCATTGTTTCTGCAAAGTCATTCCCTTCAACAAACCTTTCTTATCCAACTGTTGTTGTGGAAATCGAAAATATCACTAATTTCACACCATTTTTCGGATATTGCAAGATTTCTAACGAAATATCGATGGCAAGAGTTATCGATTCTACACATATAGAGTGCCTTGTTACAGATGATAGTGCTAAATCTGTCTCGATATCATTTGATAGATTGAAATTTACAAAAGAAGTCGAATTTCAACCAGTTAAGCGCAGAAAAACTGTTACAATTGATACAAAGCCAAGAGTATATTCTAATGCTGTTGAACAAAAGGTTGTCAACGTCAATGAAAAAGAAGAAAATTATTTCTTCGCTCAAACTTTGAGTTTCGTGTGTCTCTTTGGTCTTATTGCAACAATATTCTTACCAAATCGCTTATTTGGAAGAAGAAAGGCCAAATTCCAAGAATAATCATCAAATTTCTTTATTGTTTGTTAAATAAATTAAATATGAGAAACATAAACAAAACATTTACTATATATATCAAACAGCTTCAGAACTTCAAACAAGGAATACCTGATTTTGCAAATAAAACGAATAAATTCATTAAACTTTCTTCAGATGTGTGTGAATAGTTTAAAATCTTTCCATCGAGGAGGTGAATCGATAGCATGAATGGATTCGAATGTGTTCCTGCTTTAAATTCAACTTTAGAAATACAAAGATAAGGAATGTTGTATCTGAATGACATACAATCGCAATCGTTAAATAATGAAAATCTCCACGCGTTTGCTTGTATTGTACATGCTTCCCATTTTTCTTTAATTTTTCCTGTTCTTCTATTTATGCTCATGATGACTTGGCGCTCGTAGAGATCTGGCTTTGACAAGTCTTTAATGTGAGAGATCCAATTATTTACAATATCAACTTCTTGATTTCGGAAAAGAAGTGTCTTTGATTGAAGGTATAACTCGAAACCGCTGCAATCTGCATCTTTCTTTGTCAAATATTGTTGCATATACTTAATTTGATTTATCTGAAAAGAAAAAGTAATTGATTTATTGTTAATTACTTCAATAAAACCATTAGAATAGAACTTTGCTGTCACATTGATAGAATCGAATTTGTGTCCAAACCTCATTGGATTTGCTTGGAACAAAAAATTCGATTCTAATTTCAACATTGCCAATTTTTAGAATATGTCATGTAATTTTAAAAATTGAATGTAGGATAATCGGTATTAACAATTTGACATGTATACTTTTGTCATGTAAAACCAATGAATACCTCTTTTACTTTTTTAACCCCCTTTATTATTGTCAAAAAAATTTACGTAACAAAATTCGTTTTAAGCACGAAAACACTCTAAAGTCACAAGCAAAATCGAATAGCTAAAGAAAAAATCAAAATAAGAAACAACAAAGGATAGAAAATCTGTCACTTTTTAATATTTTGTCAAAGATTTTATCATGAAAAACAGCACCGAGTCTTTCCAGGAGCCGTTCCAGATCTTCAACAGCCCGAAAGACTTCGGCAGCATCCAGGTGAAGGCTCCGACAATGAAGAAACACCAGGATTACGTGCTGAAAGGAAACGGACCGATGCTGATCTTTAAACCTGTCGACTCCAAGGTCAACGCGCAGTTCTGGGTCTTTCTGCCGATGTATAACGCGCAGCCTGGTAATTCAGCGACGCACTTGGAGTTCCACAATCTCAAAGAGCCGGATGTGATGTACGATGTCGTGTTCCCAGACAACAAGAAGTGCAACGATGCGTTCATCGCTTATTTCGACACAATAACGATATTTCAGGGACTTCTCAAACAGATTGATCCACATTACTGCATGTTAAGTGACGAGGCGCACTGCTGCATCAAGGAGGCGAACAAGAAACGGCCGGAGGAGTGCAGGGCGCGCTTGGTGCTGCAGAAAGGAATGAAGTTCGAGTTCCAAGCACACGTTTTTGACGGAAACAAGTTCTTGAAGAGCTGGAAATACGATTTTAACGATGACACGTACATCGGAAACGCGTTCCAGGTGCCTAAATCGCTTGGATCAGCGCAGCTCTCGCAGTTCATGTTCATGCTCAAGGACAGGAAGGACGCAAAAGAGGTTTTTGGACTTTTCGTGTGCAAGGACATTCCAACAGCTTTCAAGTGGACGCTCAGCATCTACTACGCGATGGAATTCACGAAGATAAAGCCACTGAAGCCTTCGCCGAAGCCTCGGATTTCTACGACTGCAGCAGCAAAGCCGATAACACCGCCACCGCAAAAGCAACAAGAAAAGCCACCGAAACATGAAGCACCAAAGGTTCAGGAAGTTCCAAAGCCGCAGCCAGAACCACCAAAAGAAAAGGTTGAGCAGCCAAATCCACATCAAGAAGTGACTCCAAAGCCAAAAGAGGAACAAAAGATTGTCCAGCAAGAGCAGCCAAAGGTTGTTCATCATGAAGAACCTCCAAAACAGGAAATTTCAAAGCCAGAATCATCAAAACCAGAAATCAAAGTGGAGATTGCAGAACAACCAAAGCAAGAAACTTCGAAGCCAGAACGGATAAAACAAGAGAAATCAGTCAAACCAGAGCCGCCACAACCAGCCAAACAAGAAGAACCAAAGCAAGAGGTTCCAAAGCCAACAGAAATAACAGCTCCAGAGCCACAAAAACAAGAAACACCAAAACCAGAACCAATTCAGCAGCAGGAACAACCAAAGCAAGAAATTGCAAAGCCAGAGTCAGGAGCATTACCAGAACAACCAAAGCAAGAAAATTTCTCTCCAGAGCCGCAAAAACCACAAGAATCATCAAAAGCCGCCCCAGAGATTGTTGTTTCGCCAAAGCCAATTGAAACACCAAAGGCCGTTCCAGAAATCACAGTGACTGTCACTCAGAAAACAGTTGAACAACCAAAGGTTGAAGAAAAGCCGCAAATCAAAGTTGAAGAGAAACCAATCGTTAAAGTTGAAGAGCAACCGCCAGTCAAGGTCGAAGTAAAGCCGCGTGCAAGGCCGCAGATGAAGATCACAACATCAATTCAGGGAAAGGCGACGATCCAAAAGACTCCTCAAAAGAAGGCAGAGCAGCCAAAACAGAAGACTATGACACCAACAAGCGATGCCAAGAGATTCTGCACATTCCCGCGGCCACCTCCATTGAAAGAAAGACTACCAGCGATGCGTTCTCATGTCCAAGATATTTGCAACACTGTACGCGCAGACACAGTCTATCATCCTCCATCCCTGACAGATATCATCGCAAATATTCATTTCACAACTCCAGAGCACGCAAGAGATGCTCTTGACACATGCCTTCAGCAAATCGACAGCACACCGAAGTTCAGTGGCCTTGAGACATATTTCGAGTTCACGCAGACAGAAGTTCTTCGTGAGAAGCTCGATGTTCTCCAGCCAACAGCTCGTGCGTCAATCAGAAACTTCACACCGTTCATAGAGTATCCAGAATTCAACAGGGAAATGCTCGAACGCCCGTCGCCACCAGCTTCTGCATTCTTCAACCAAATGCTTGAATTCGCCACAATGCCACACTACATCGATTCCACTGTTCCCGGATCGAACAAGTTGTGTTACATCGTCGGCGCAATGTTGACGAATGGGCTGCGCGAATCTCCTCAAGAGCTCATGAAAGTTCTTGAAGAGGAATTCCCAACACTCAAAGAAATCAAATTCGAAAAGTCAATGACAAAGAACAATTTGATGATTGGCAGCAGAATGCTAAATGATGATATATCAATTCCTTGCCTCGAATATATAAGAAAGGGCTCAATTCTCAAATGCTATCTTTCGAGCGCTCTCATAACGAGCGATGAGTTCGATGACGTTCTTGACTTTCTTGACAATCTCATCTCTCAGAGAACATTCTATATATCTAAGCTCGAAGTTGATTCAAGCGTTAATAATATTAAGGAGCTTCTCACAATCCCACACTTCATTCCAGCCGAGTGCGACCATCTCCTCTCGAGCCAGGATGTTCCGAAGAGGGAGGAAGTCGCGGATCTGTTCACGAGGATGCTTGAGTTTGGCGCCAAAGACATATGGGCGACGATCAAGACGCTCTCGCACACGATGAAGAACAGAGAGCTGAATGAAGTTATTGCTAAGATCAAGAACAACTTAACACTCATCAGGGAGAAAGACAGACTCAACTTCCTCGCAGTCGAGGGAATCAAGCAGCGAGCGTGCGATCAGTGGCTCGGAGAGATTGTTCTCGCTGTCAACACTTCGAAGGACCAAAGTATTATTGATTCGTTTCATGATGTTTCATGCATAAGAGATATGAACAGAGCTTATAACGCTCTCTGTCGATTGCATACATTAATGAAAAAGATGGGACCGCCTGAAACGTAATAAACAAATTTATTTTACAAAATGAACTTTCGTCCCCACTTATATCCATGTAGATACTGTATGAGAATGTGAATATTAAGTGCAGAGTTCATGTACACTAATTTTTGGTTAAAGGTTCTCTATCGTAATATACTCCGGATTATGACAAGTAAAATAAAATATTGAAATGGTATGACATGTAAAATTATGTTTGTCATGTAAATGTCTAATATTGGTAAATGACTCAACTTTGGGTCGGCAATACCAATATTTGGAAAGATGAAGAATCATTAATGAGCGATGTCAGATCTATGACAGGAAAACAACCGAAATCTTGTTGGTTTGCTAAAGATAAAACAATGGGAAATTTGCTCAATTATGGATTCTTAGTATTTCCATCAAAAGATGAAGCAGCAGAGGTTATTAGGCTTCTGAATGGCACAGATGTACCAAATCAATCCGGAAATAAATTCAGATTAGGTTGGGGAAATAATACTTTTGAATCTGATGCAGATACGATCGCAAAAGCAGAAGGGTTCTCTTGCTACGTTGGTGGAATTCCATCTGATGTTAAAGATGGAGAATTATTAGAGTTTTTCAGAAGATATTTTCCCAGCGCAATCAACGCACGCTTAATTCACGACGAAAAAGGAAATTCTAAAGGATACGGATTCGTAAAATTCACTAAACACCACGAAGTTCTCGCAGCAATTAATACTCTAAATAATGTTAAGTTTAATGGGCATACTTTAAAGGTAAAAGAAGGTACTCAAAACAGAGTCAGTGCAGCTGAAAACATTATCGAAGCCAAAAACACAACTTTATTTATATCGAATATTGATCCTGATATTGTCAAAGAAGAGACCCTTCTACAGCATTTTCGAGAATACGGTAAAGTTTTGAGTGTCATAATAGATTCATCTAACCAATCATGGGCAACAGTTATCATGGAAACGCATCAATCTGCAGAAAGTGCAAAAATTGCGTTGACAGGATCACAGTTTGGAGGTACAACGAAAGCAATCATAGAATGGGGTAAATCCGTTGATGATCACTCTAATACAAAAGAAAACATTGTCGTTCCAATATTGAAATCTCCCAAATTAAGCAAAAAGAAACAAGCCGAGTTTTTCAATGACGAAAACACTAACAAAGTTGTAGAGTTAATGCGTGTATATTCAGAACATCATCGTCAAGCGCCTTTAGCGTATGCAACTCCAAAAATGGCGAATCGAAGATCAGCACAAAATGCTTTGAAGCTGTCAATGACGTACAACATTGAATATTTTCAAGACAGTGTTCCTCCTGGCGTCAAGTTTTGGTATTATTAATTATATTTTTCTTTTATATATTTGTATATTTGTTGTTATATAGAATATATTATAAAATTTATAGAGTCTTTTATAATCCAATAGTTCAAACTTGATTTATCACGACTATGATTGAAAAATAATTATTAGTCGAAATTGCATTTCTATATTTTATGAATAGGGATGCTTCCTTATGGAAAGAATAAACTCAAAGGATGAGGGGTTTAAAAATGCTAATTCGAAAATATGAAATTTATTATTGTGAAGAAAAGGCATGATCTTAACGCAAAAAGTGAAAGCTAATAGATTCTATGATGTGTGGTAGAGAAAATAAATTGGACCTATATTATGTCACTTTTCAAATAATCTAATGAATATTTTTTGGGTTTTATCACTCATTCTCTCCATTATTGGAGGATTCCTTCTCACGCTTTACGCACTCCCAATTAAGAGCATTTGGATCGCGAAGCTTTCATCGTTATTACACCGACTTTGGATTCCATTATTATGCTGCAGTGGCGTTTATTGCCTCCTTATTGTCCAGGAAGTCAGCATAATGACACATGAGAGAGAAAATCGTCATAACTTCGCTCCAGGATCTGAAACAATTATTCATTTCAACACTGGAAACATGTTCAGATCTCAAAGGAATCTCTACATTATTCTCATCGGCTTTACAATCCAAGTTTCTCTTCTTATTCTTATTTGGCAAACAAATTCATTATCGAGAAAGAATCAAGTAATTGCACAGCAACTCAGAGATTTACAAAATGAGCACCACGACTAACTTATCTGTTATTTTAAAATTTTAATTTAGTTTTCAATATTTTATATTGTAACTTAAATACAATAATATTTTATTCATAATAACAATATAAATAACACGCACCTGAAAGATGTCCTGTATTGTCGATATCAAAAATATAATTCAATTCATTGTTGCATTGACAGCTGCAATAATGGCCTGCTTGTATGCCTCTCGATCAACTGTGGCTTCAATTGGCGGATTCTTCGATAAACATGAGAATTGTGTGCATTCACATTTGTCTGGTTTCTTGTGAACTGGGAAATACGAAATGTTATATCTCTGAACGAAATCCGGAACCCAGTCAACGCATATTGCTTCTTCTGGAGAAACATCAACTAAAGCTGTCTTATTCTGTTCGAGAAATGCGGATAACACGATATTATTGGGGTGATTTCCTACCAATACTGTTGCGCGTCCTGCTGTATCAGCGGCTTGAGATATATCGATGTGAGGGCTCAGCATCGATATTTCACATGTCGGACATGCTGCGCGTGTATCATCTTCCAAGTGGCTCATGCATGTTGGAAGAACAATTCGCTTTGCAAATCGCCCTGATTTGACGTATGCTTTACGTAATATTGTGTAGTTTAGTTTTAGAGCATTGCGAATGTCATCTTCAGAATTCAAATCCTTTCCTGTCTTTGTGCCAACGAAAACAACACGTTTGTAACAAGTATTATTTTTGAATTTAACTGTACCCGATGAATTGAATTTTCCGTATAAAACCGTATTTCCTGGCTGTGGCAAACCAAGTGTGAATAGTTTGTAACGCTCGTTAAGTGCTGTACGTGAAATTGAATCTGAAAGTGGTCCTAAACTGAATAAAACTGCCTTCCACCAATGCATATCGAATTTAGACACGACATAGGCAGTATCATTGAGTATGGTAATGTTCGAATATGTTGCAAAATCGGAGAATTTGTATGGATAAACATGAATTCTAAGCGTTTGTTCATCGTAAACGAATTTATTGAAATCTCCACCTGGTGGCGTAAAGTACAAAATAATGTCTTTGTCGATACATATTCTTTCAAAGACAAATTGATCGTTATGTGGGTCTAAACTTGCGCTTTCGTCGCCTTCTGGTGTCGTAAGATCTTTCATTTCGTAAACGAAATCGTCAATGTACTGATTCAAGCATTTTAATGAGAAATTTGTTTTTCCATAAATCGGATAATCGATAGATAATGATATTATCTGATCATTTCGTGACAAATTTTTTATATTGCTTTCCTCGTAATAAGAATATCCAAGAGAAGAGTTCGCTTCAACAGATAAAAAATGTGGTAAATACGGCGTTGGATATTCAACAGAATCTTCTGCACGGAAGTACAAGAAAAGCTTGTTTCCGACCTTTTTGTGCCTGAGGTATTTCACTGAGCCGCAGTCAATTGATGAAAATGAATCATCAAAAGGAGGTAAAACAGGCCCTGGATCGAAGAACCATAGTACGAAGTAGACTACTATCGATCCCAGTAAAATGTTGAGGAAATATCCCGATAATTTGATCTTCGGTTTTTCTTCATGATTATCACTCATTTGATTTTATAAAAAATGATTGAGATCTTTTGAAATTCTATTGGCACTAATGAATAGAAACGTGCCATCAATTAATTTTTGCAGCATTCTCTTAATCATTTTTGTTATCGAAATCAATTTTTCGAAATTCCAACAAAATAATATTCCAAACAAGTTTATCTATCGAGATATCACATTTAATTTTTCACAATTAAGCAAGTAAGAAACAAATTATATTGGTAAAATCTATATTATTTCATTGTTTTTGCAATAAAATAAAGAATTTTGAAAAAATTAAATCTGTCAAACATTAGCATTATTATAATTAAACATTTAATCTTAAATTAGAAAGAGATTTCTTAATAAGAATCATGAAATTCGATTTGAAAACAAATCAAAATGAGTATTATGGAAAAATTAGAAGGACAAGTACGTCTTAATTCATCAGTTTAATGTATTTTTTTAATCATGCATGAATTTGTCACGAATATTGACGTTTGTATAAAAAATAATGTGAAAGATGATAGAGAGTAATGGCAACTTATCTAAGAATCAAATAAGCAATGTTAACGTCAAGAGCATAGGGGAACAATTGGCATATTATCGAAATTCAAAATTCATTAAATTTATAATGTTCGATAAAATGAGTCAAAGTGTGACATTTTCCCATTGACGCAAATGCAATTTTAGTACTTTCTGGTAAAATAAACACTAATTAAGAAATAATGACATCATATGGAAGATAAAATGAACATCAAAATGCCAATGGGCTCAAATATCGATAACATCACTGTCTTCGCTCGAAAGCAGAAAATGTTCAATTCTTTATACGATAAAAAACAAGAATTAATTCGATTATTTTCATTGAATGGTTTACATATTATTTCAATTAAAATCGGAAAATTTCTCTATTAGTATATTTATTGTCAGAGATATCGAAAAACACGAAAAAGTGAGTGTTAATGAGTAAATTCGCGAATTCTCCATCATATAAAATTTTTAATGATTTTGTATGCTAAGATATGATATACTATCAATAAAAAACGAAAAAAAGCGAGGGTTTTATATTGAAAATCACAGAAAATCAATTGAATTTAATTTTATATTGATTTACATCATGTTTTATATCTAGAAATCAACAACAAGTGAGTTTATTTTTTGATTCGTTTTTTATTATGTTATTAGATAGTAGACTATATGCATAGTTAAAATCACAAATAAAATTGATATGTTTATTCACAAATTATTGAGATAGAAGCCAAAATATCAAAATTCTCTGCGCATCACAACGACATTTGCTAGCACAGTCCAAATTTAAATTTACAATTTCAAAGTTCCGCTGCGATCGAATTGAACTGCATTTTTACAAATTTTGACATCATGTTTTCACTCCATACGCAAAACAAAAATCGAAAAATTTCAGATTTTTTTTCTTTCAATTGGAAATTTTTTTTATTTTTCAAAGATGGGATCAACGCAAAGTGCAACTACAGTCTCAGTATTGGCAACAGGAGAGCCAGACTCTCCATTTTCGATCAGGAGGCATCCAGATTTCAAGGACGGCCCAGCTGTAAATCCGCCTGAATATCCAGAAATGCAAGCTTTCACACTGGCTACTTTCAGGAAGTACAAGGACAGGAAATACCTGGGATACCGCGAAAAGATAGATCAGAACAATTTTACGCCTGAATATAAGTTTATTACTTACGCTCAAGGCGAAGAAGACGCATATAACCTCGGATCCAGTCTCGCTGAGCTTGGATGCACACTTGGAAAGACATTAGGTATATATTCAACCAACTGCATCGAGTGGGTCAACGCAATCGACGGAAGTAGCTTATATGGATATGTTATCGTGTCGTTGTACGATTCACTTGGTCCAAACGCTCTCCAATACCTTTTGGAGCACTCTAAGATGGAAGCTTGCATTGTTTCGCAGACGAATCTTGATAAGTTGATGAAAATCGTCGCTGAGAAGACATATTACCTGAAAATGATCATAGTCATCGGCACTGTTCCAGAGGGTAAATACGAAACACCATTAAAGCTCTTGTCTTACAAAGAGGTTTTGGAAATCGGAAAGAATCACCGCCACGAGTTACCAAAGATCGATCCAGAACACCCACATTTCATTTGCTATTCATCAGGAACAACAGGAAATCCAAAGGGTGTCATTATTTCACATCGTGCAAGCGTTTCTAACACGATTGCCGCCGCAAACTACATCAATCTCGGCGATGCTCCACGCCATCTTTCTTACTTACCACTTGCTCACGTTTTCGAGCGTTCTGCACTTGCAGTTTCAGCATATATGGGCGGCCAGATCGGTTTCAACAGCCAGGGCGTCGTCAAACTCATCGAGGACCTCAAGGCACTCAAGCCAACATATCTTGTCGCAGTTCCAAGAGTCATGTACAGATTCAACGAAGCTATTCAAGAGAAGCTTAAGAACAGCAGCGTAAAGAGATACTTGTTCTGGGGTGCATGGTATGCCAAGCGCTTCTGCATCGAACACTACTTACCAACAGGCATGTTCGACATGTTAGTTTTCAACCAGATCAACGCAATGATGGGCGGCTGCATCAAGCAGTTCGTCGTCGGTGGTGCTGCTATGGACAGCAACATTCAGGAAGTCCTTCAAGTCGCAACAGGCAGACCAGTTCGTGTTGGCTACGGCTTAACAGAAGCTGGCTCCGGAAACATCTGCTCACCAATGGACATCCATTACATCAAGAAGGGATCTATTGGTGGTCCACTTCAGAACGTCGAAGTCAAGCTTGAACCAATCGAAGACTACGATGACCCACTCTGCGGCCAGATCATCATTGGTGGCCAATGCCTCTCCAGCGGCTATCTCAATGATGCTGAGGCAACAGCCAGATTGTTCACAGACAGCACACACAAGTGGATCAAGACAGGCGATGTCGGCAAGTGGGACAACGATGGATACTTGTCAATCGTTGACAGAATGGGCTCCATCTTCAAGCTTTCTCAGGGCGAGTACGTCGCTGCTGAGTCTCTTTCTCAGGTTTACGATAATGTTCCAATCGTTCTTCAGTCATTCATCTATGGTGACAGCAGCAGAACATTCCTTGTCGCTATCATTGTTCCAAGGAAGTCTGAAGTTGCTAAGTTCGCAAAGAAGGAGAAACTCACAGATGCAGAGTACCTCGAAGTCTGCAAGAGCCCAGAACTCAAGAAGTATATCCTCGAAGAGTTGAAGAGAGCTGCAACAGAGAGCAAGTTGTTCGGTTATCAGAGAATCACAAACCTAGCTGTCGAACCAGATCCATGGACACTCGAAAACGAGTTCATGACACCAACATTCAAGCTCAAGAGGAAGAAACTCGAGCTCAGATATGTCCACACAATTGAGAAATTATATGAAGAATGTACACACTAAATTTTTTATCTATTTTTCTTTATTTACGAAAATTTTAAACATTTGCAAAAAATAAGAAAATATTGTTTAAGAATCGCTGACAAGTTGATCGTATTCGTGGAGGACGTATGTTTCCCATGGTGTGAGGCCCTTTGTAGCTTCGTCGAGGCTTGGGTTGACCATTGGGAACTGGTACTCCTTTGTGAGGAACTTCTGTATATCGAACAATGTGTTGAAGAACATATCAGCCTGCTTTGATCTAAGTAAGTCTTCAACTGTGACATAAGCTGGGTTGACTGGAGCGATAACATCGATAAGCTGCTTCTGGATGTCCTCGAATGGAATTGTTTCGTTACCAGTCATCTTGATCTGTTCGAACTGGACTGCATAGAGCTGCTCGATCTCAGACATAGACAATATGCCATCATCATCGAGATCGCAAATGCGGTACCAGAAATTGATTGAAGTACGGTTTGTCTTGTCCTCGCTGGACATAAGGAAGTATGAGAACGCTGGGAAGTCAATAACCTGTCTCTTGGACTGGTTCCTTGGATAAGAGTTCGACTTGAAGAATCTGTCAATGATAAGTGGCGAAATCGTTGAATCGTTGAACTTGAGCATATCATCCTTGCAGATGAAGCCATCATTATCAACATCGAGATCCCAGAACTTGCAAAATGCAACATAGAAGTGCTGGTAGTTGAAGATGTGGTGTGTTTCGTTGATATCTGGCATCTGGAACGCGTTAAGGAAGATTGAAGCAATTCCATACTTTCTGAACTGCATAACGGAAGCTGTTCCACGAAGTTCTGTATCCATTTGGTAGAAGCATCTTGTGACAATGAAATCAACGAACTTTTCCTGGAAGAGTGGCTCGTTCTCAAGGAAATTCAATGATTCGTGTGTTTCAATGATCGACTGTACGAATAATGTGAGATCATTTGGAACAATGGCGTTCTTATGTGGGCCTGCGCAGAATCTGAAGAATCTTTCATCTGGATCTCTTCCGGCGATGTGTTTCTCATAGAAATTGATGAACTTGTTCGCGTCAGAGCTATACAATTTGATGATAACTGGTGCAAAGCATCCTGGAAGACTGCATTGGTCTTTAAGAATGACATCGAGAATTTGTGTTGTGATAACATCGGATTTGATCAATGCTCTCACTTCTGTCATCTCCTGCAATGGATCGCCTGGTCCATAAAATGTTGGAATTTGTACATTTTGATAAGGTTCGAGTGGAATTCTTCCGAGATTTGATTTTGTCATTGTCGGGTTGATTACGGACTTCTGTGGTGTTACCATTGTCTGTGGGAGCTTTGGTTGAGGTCTTGAAGTTGTCTTTGTTTCATTGAATAATGAAAAATCGAAATCTACTTCCTGATTCTGTTCTAATGCGTCAGCTGTTGCCGCAATCTCATTCAATATTTTGAGCGTCGAGACATCTGTCAGCCATTGAGAAAAGAAGCCGTCCAGCTTCAGATCTACGTCAACTTGCATTTTTTTGTTTTGATGACGATTATTTTGTAAACTTACATTTTTTCATACAACGATTATTTTGTAAAGCATTAAAAGTGACATATTTTTGTAATCACCCAAAGAAAGCTTTATAAGAAAGAATTCATTTTCTTGGAGTTTCAAACCATTAAAGTATTGATCTAAAGAGTACTATCGTTGATCAATTAGGTAACTTTATGAATCAATTTTTATAAATTAAGAAATCTTAGCGTATTAAATGTCATATATTTGTCGTTTTACAATAATCTTGGATGTGTTGAAAATACACATATTTAACTGGCAATATGTACAATTATTTTATATGAAAAACATAAATAAGACATTTAATAAGAATCTCTAATTAATTGAAATATTCATATCAATGATTTCACTTTTTACCTTTGAACATAATGAGAACATCAATATTTTGAATTGGTTAAAAATTTTTTGTATATTTCGAAAACTTTGCTTGAATGGGTGTCACTTTGATGTTATGTATAGTGAGTTCCAATAAAAGAGAAGGTTGGTAAACGAATATAAAATTTGCCCTGCAAATAAAACGAAACGATTTTCGATGTTTGTTTTGTGAAATAGATAATACAGACAAAACCAATATTAAATTTACAACGAAATCAGGCAACAATTTATTTGAAAAAAAGTGTCTTTATATTTTAAACTAAAAAAATGACTTTGGCCGACGAGAGCCAGGCCGAATTCAAGCGCCGTTTGCTGCCACCGTACATCCGCAGCAATTTACCGAATGAGCAGAAAATTTGGAAAGAGGCAGTCTTCTCAAATCTAGAAGAATATATAAAAGAAGACAAACCCGATCAACTTGACTATTGGTTTAATGCTCTCGATGTATATACTTCGTTTGAGACATTTACTTTTTCTAAAGAAGAACTTGAGCGAATTGGTTATTTGTTATACGATTTCGTGATAAAATCTGAGCATTTAAACCTCGTTGTCACAGCTGCCTCGCTGTTTGTATCAATTATAGAGCCAAAACACGTGAAATTAGATTTGAAATTAGCTTGGAGACCTGTTTATAAGATTTTATACGATTCTATGCTTTCACACTCTAAAACACGATACACGAAATTTCCTCGGAAGTTTGTTGAGACTATTATCATTTTCATTAGATTCGCACGAAATTATTGGGAAGAATCTGCGACAGAAGAGATGTTCAAAGAGTGGCAGATGACATTAGATCCACACTATCAGACGTTTACACTTGGAGTTTCTTTGTTTACACTTTTCCTTCCTGTTCATCACAGCAAACATAATTTATGGTTAACGCAATTCAGAAATCTTTGGACACTTTACAGATCCATTCACTTCGATTTTCAATTTTTCGAGCTCTTTGCTCGCTTATCTCGCCAAGGTTACGAAGATATTCCTTGGGACAAAATGCTTCCATTTATTTTCAACGTTGCTACGACACACATGGGTATTCCGACATCTTTGTTGGAGGCACCACTTCCTCATGTCATTAATTATCAACCAGAACTTTATTCTCAATTTTTCAAGGATTGCGCAACATTAGATGAAATTCTCACACTTTTTGCACAAACAGTCGCGAATTTACTTTCAGGACCTACAAGATATCTCACCAGGTCGCTTCTTTCTCGCATGTTACACTTAATTGCTCCTTTATGCACAGGAAACATGGATAGCGATGATAGCGATGCTGATTGTGATGCACCAATCATCTTTATTGATGAAATTATCGATGCTTACGCAAAGAGAATGAAATACGATCGTGATTTCAACAATTTATCACACTTAGAGCCATTAAACTCTGAAGATAATGCTTGGTTCGCTGAGCAAATAATCAGATTAGTTGTTATGAACCAATTCCATGAAAATCCTCCGTTAAATAATGTAAGTCGATTTTCTCAAATCTGTCCAGCGATTGTCATCCCATCAATCATCCACTCGATTCAGTACTCATTCAACTACGAACACCTCAAAACTGCCGCGATTCAAGCACTCATTGCGATCACACCATCAGTTGTTTACAAGGGAGAATATTTCCAAGAATATATGGCTCTTGTTGTTAAATCAGCCGAAGAAATCACATTCATGGATACAACGAAGTCATCAGTTGTATTTTCTTTGATTTCTTTAGTTGCTACAACAGTTCCTCTCACTAAAGATCACGAACCATTAATTATTTCAATTACACAGCATTGCATCGAGTTCTGTGAACACGCTATCGGCGAGGATTTCATCCCAAGCCTTGGCGAAGTTCTAACAACAATGTCACGCATTATTTCAGCTGTTCCATCACACACAGCAACACACATCGCACAAATGGTTAAGACAAACATCAACGAAATCAATGACAGAGCGTTATCAGCAATCGTTGAGGCTTTGGACTCTTATGCTCCTCCGGTCTTCGCAGAAGAAGCCCTCAAAGCCACAAACATCAAGCAGTTCATCATCCTCAAAGCATTAGCAAGACAAACAGATCAATTCTATTTGGCACACATGGAGCAGTTAACAGCAACAATCTTAAGCGGTTTAATCAACTCAAACAAGAAGATCAGAGATGAAAGCTGCGCAGTTATGAAGTGGATTCTCAAGAACATGTTAAACACATATCCAATGTTGCCGAAGAAACAAGGCTACTTCAATGCTAAACAAGTCGAATTAACATGGCACGTTCCAACACAGGAAACTGTTGATAAAGCAGACGAACTCATCAGGTGCTGCTTGTCTGCTGCCAAGGAGTTCATCACAGGAAAGAGCCGCGAAGATCAACTCGTTGGTATTCAGATCTGCAGAAGTATCATCAAAGGTTCATTGGCTGCTGTTTCATCACATGACTTACCTCATTTCGATGATCCAGAAGGAATGACAACACCAGAAATCGCAAGATTCCACGACGAAAAGATTGCAAAGAGATTCTTGGAGACAGTCGAACTCTTGACAACAGTTATTTCAAACGACAAATATCAGAGAAGGGCTGTTTCACAGGCTCTCAAAGTTCTCGAGTTCGCAAATTCACCAAGAGATCACATTTCATCGGAGTTAGAGGGCTTAACAACAGAATACAATTACAACGCAGAAACAGGTCACGTCATGCTTTTAGCTCCAGCTCTTGAAGCTATGACATTCAATGTTGCTTACTGGAAAGCTTTGCAACTTTATTCCATGCGTCACTCACTTTCACACGTTTTATTCCCGAAGTGCACGAGAACAGTTTTAGAACATGCTTTCAGACTCGCAACACACTCATTCGAGAAAATCAGAAACGCAGCTACTTCTTATGTATCCGTTACAACAGCTTCATTCCACGATAATTTCTTAGACTTATTCAATAACGCAATCGAAATGCTCGAAAAAGTCGGACAATCAGAATCAACAGAGATTGAAGGTCTCGGAAAGAAAGATGATATCATTGCTGGTATCTCTGACCTCATTACAGCTCTTCCTAACTGCTACATGAACCGCCGCACATTCACAATGATCATGCGTGCAGCACTCGCCATCTGCATTCAACTCAGTCCCGATGAGCACTTGGATTCAGCTCGTTCATTGAGACAAGTTATTGTCATTCTTCTCGACCAGACCGACGACGGCGACAACATGTTCAAGGATGGCAAACCGTTCCACGAAACGAGAAGATGGTTAGCGAAGGAAGCAATGCAGAAGCATGCATTGTATCCTTCAAACAGAGAAACATGGAACTATGCTGCTGCTTTAGTTTGCTCGATCATCTTCGGCCAACCACTTGTTTTCGATGCTGAAATCATGTCATTCGTTCTTTCATTGTTAAGCACAGATGACAGAGCTGTCAGAGAATGCGTTATCGGCATCATTCCAACACTCGTTGAATCACTTATTCCTCGTGTTCCAAGACCACCGGGTATCAAAGTTACAGAAGTCAATGAAACAAACTACGACACGACCTTCTTCGAAGATAGAAGAATGCCAACACAAGCACGCAAGATGCCACACTTCTTGACAAAGGAGGAGTATATGAATGAATCAGTTATCGCCAAGTTCTTCCCAGATGATGCTGCAGAGCGTGTTAAGATGCACAAAGTTCTTTTCGATGTCTTAAATGAACTCGGACAGCCATTAGAAACATTAATCACACTTCTCGTTGATGCGCAAATCCACAAAGAAGACAACTTCTCGAAGACACGCGTCCAGTTCTGGTGTGCTTTGTGCCGATTCCTCGGTTTCGATTTCACAAAGCGTTTGTTCATGCGCGCTGACACAATGATCACTCCACAGGCGACAATTGCTCATCACGTTGTTGCCGCTGAAATCTTTGCTGGCGTTCTTCATTCGATCAAGAGCCGCCCATACAGCTATGTCGAGAATGTTGCCAACTTCGTCAAACCATTTGTTACAAGATTACTCGCAACACTTGATCCCGAATTCCACAGCCTTTGGTACTTCTCATTCTACGCCTGCTTCAATGAAATGGATCCACGTCGCTTGTTCTGGCTCTATAGCCACATTCTCACATGCGTTCCAACAGACGACAACTTGAGAGCTGCAAGAGCTGTTTCTCTTATCACAGACATTTTGCTCGATGTTGCTTTCAAGATCGATGGACTTACAGAGAAAATTGCACAGATTGCCGCACAGCCACTTTACTCCAGCCAAGCACTCTCGTTCGAACAGATCAGGGAATGCTCTGTTAGAGCTTTAATTCAGATGGTTTCATTCACATTCGATGTCAACTTAAGAGGCAAGAATCAAGAAAGCTTAGATCTTTTGACGAAGTTTGTTGATGGTACAGATAACGACGATTTCGTTAACAGACTTATTGTTTCATCCTTCGGTGTTCAGAGCCTTGCGACATTATCAATGGGCGAATTTGTTTTGAGCCACTTCCAGAAATGGAGCTCTGCAATTGTCGGAAAAGATGAAGATAAAGAACAAGTTGCAAGAGCCGCTCTTTGTGCTCTCGCATCATCAAACTGGATCGGAAGTATTTCTGAGTTCCCTGTAGGAACAAAGGAATGCAAGCAAACAGTTTCAAGAGTCTTGAACGAAATTTCTAAGATTCAGCATCAGCCATGGCAAGTTCAATGCATCTTAGTTCTCATCATTGAATCATTTTTAGCTTCTTCATTCTTCTTATTCGAGGATGAAGAGATATTCCCACAGCTTATCGAAGATGTTGTTATGACCGGCCTTTCTTCAGTCCACACAGATGTCCATGATGCATCAGCACAACTCCTCACATTCATTGTTCACAATTCATTGTCATTCTTGCCAAGAATCTCTGACCTCGTTACAAGATTCTCCGCAATGCTGCGTGATTCCCAGATACAAACAAGACTTGCAGGCGCAAAGGCTCTTTATGCTATCATCAATGGTACAACAATGTTTGATGATGTTCCTCAATATGTCATTGATTGCTTCCAGATCCTTTCTGACGCCATGGAAACAGACAAAGCACTCGAACCAACAATCTCACAAGCATTTGCTGACTTCTGGTCAACAAACGAATCCAACTTAATGAAGTCTGCTGCGGAAGCATTAGCACCATTCAGAGCTTCACTCAGACCAAGTTATTTCTGTTGATTAATTTTATGATTATAGAGTTTTATATTATTTTATAGATGTATTAAATATTTTTTCTTTTACCCAGTTTCACAATACTTTAGCCACTCCCCCTGCCTTTTCGGGTGTTTACATGTCATATTGTCAGATTCATTTTTTAATGGATGGTTCAACGCTGTTTACCCCAAACTCATATGTAAACTGTAAGCTGAGGCTTTTCCGCATGAATTAACGCATACCATGCAATACATGAGTACCAATAAACTTCAAAAAATCAGCTCATAAATTACTTAATTTCTTCATATCTCAGAAATTCATACGATGATCATTAATTTTGACTTCAAGTTCTCCAAATAAATTGTATACACTATCCAATTCTGTAATAAAAATATTATCATACCGTTAACAATTTTAGGTCCAAAATTATTCAATCTCGAAAAACAATAATTTCTCATATTTGAGTGCAGAATCGCAAAATACAGGCGAATTCTAACACCTCCATACACAGAACATCAATCAAATCCAACAAAACGTTGAAATTTTACTGATGATTTTAACAAAAAAATGATGATTACGCTTATTCATGTAAATTTAATTTTCTCATTGTTATTAGTATCATACAAGGAATCATCTGCTTAATTATAACTACTAAAGCAATATATAAATAAATTATCATATCAGATCTTAGCAAAAACTTTAATGTAATTCATTGGGTAGTATTTGAAATTAAATATTTTCATAATGTGGAATATTTTCACTATGTAATACTCCTTAATCTGACGTTTTTCAAAAATGAATGAGAAAAATTGAAAATGTCTATTTTAACGATTTGCTCAATCAGCATTCATTATGTAATAATTATAAAATCCAAGTCATTATTCGGATTTCATTTTCTCCCTCTTAAATGTTTGAAAAAAAGAAATCTTTTGTTTTGATCAGAGAAATTTTTTAAGCATATTTGAGTCATTCTAGCTAATAATATAAATAGTATCCACTAACTATGGAGAAATGATATTCAATTAAAAGCATGATAAATGAACTAATAATAAATTTCAATATATAATTTTCTTGCCGGATGAGAAGGATATGGTATTTTTTGACATAACTATACCATGTATATCTTATATATAATGCATTTCATGGAATTTAAAATATATTTTTTTTTGACAAAAAGAAAAAAAAAAAAAAATAAAAAGGAGTCGAACCAATGGCATATATAACCTTTAGCATTAACTAAACAACAACAACACCACAATTCAACATTCACCATTTTTTTCAATGGTGACACTAAAAATCTTGTTTCCAGAAAGGTGATTCAAAAAAAAAAAAAAAAGCACCAGCGATGTTTCGAACAACCAAACTTTAATCAAAATTCCTGACACTCCCTGCTTTAGACCTGCGGCTAAAGTATTGTGAAACTGGGTATTCTAATTTATCAATTATTTTTGATTCAAATCATTGCTATTCTATTCTTCAGTTGTACATTAACTTCTGGCATAATAAAAATAGTTCAATTATCACTTTTGAATGTTGATATTTTTTGAAAAATGAACATTGAGCTTTGATTTCACAAGTTTTAAAACAATCCTTTTTAATTACCAATCTCAATATCAACACATTTAATATAGGTTCAATTGCTTGCTGCTTAGGGAATTTTTCACCTGCAGCCTCACTGAATGCTTGAGAATGAATCAAATCATATCTCATTGATGATAAAGGAAAAAAACAAATTCATCAACTTCAACAATTATTGTATTTGGATCAGTAAAGCAAATCCGTATAGTTAGGATTTATTGCTAAGTTCTTAAGATCGCTAATGATTAATCAAAATTATTCCATTTCGATTGGTTTCTTGATCTTTGTTGAATGCAATTTGAAAAATATAAGAATATCAAAAATCTGTTTGCAATTAAGTATTTGGCTTTTGGTGATTATGTACATAGTGCAGGCAAAGATTGGAGCGATAGCATTGAGTTTTAGAGGTCATTATTATGTAACAAAAAAAATATTTTCTGACATGTAAAGAGAATCTGACACTGATCATGGAATCGATTCTTTCGGAGCTTCGTAGACTTGTCAAATCGGTCGTCCTTGTTCAGCCAGAGCAGGCTATCTTCAGGGCACTCAGCGCACTCAGTATTTCGGTGCTGAACACAGCATTGCCGAGTGATTTGCAAGATCTAGAAAAATTATTGCATCAAATTCTCGGTGTCAATCAAGGAATACTTTCGACACAGTGCATAATCCTTATCGGCCGCAAATTGAAAGAAATATACAAAAGAAATGTCGAATTTTCCGCAGACCAGTTTGTCAAGGATTTGATATCGAAGCCAACTCAGGCAAAAATCATCTTATTTGGTGTTCTCAGTGGTACACAGGGACTTATGCCCGCACATTACCAAGATGCTATACTTAAAATGTTCAAAGTTGATGAAAAACTTTATATTGCATCATTGTACTGCATCAGACACGCTTTTAAGACGTTAAAAGGTACATCAGGAAAACTCGATTCGAACGCAATTTCATTCGTTAAAAAAGTATTAAATAAAGCAACGGAACAAGTGCAAGTTGCAGCTATCAAACTATTGTGTGTTCTTTCGATTTACAGAAATAACGATGTTTCAAACATTTTCACATTTTTCGATGATTTACTCGCAAATTGCACATCAGAACTCGTTCACGATGAAATATTCAAATCCATTGCTAAATATGCAGCAACATTTCTCACACCATCGACATCTAATATCGATAAAATCCAAACAATTTTCACAAAATTCAATAAAATCGCAGTATTTAAGTATTTCGCAACCATTGTTGGACCTTCGATCATATCGAAATACTCAAATCAACTCTCACAACTCTATATAAACAAATTCCCACACGCGTTATCAACAATCGTTTCTTCATGCACAGATCATGATAAACAGAACATTTTCAATGCTCTGCAAAACGCAAAAGACATTCCAGGTGCTTTGCAGACAATCAGCTTATTCCCGCAAACACCAGAAATCATTTATAAGACAGCAAACATCGCTTTAACACTTTTCCGTTCAAAGAATTCATATGCGAAAGAAGTCGGCACGCAGTACTTTTCCACTTTTGCTCGTGAACAAAGGAACGTTGCTTTCCAGTTTGTTTATGAGTGGCTCAACAAAATCGCACGTGGTGATTTTCAAGTTGAAGAAATCATTCCTGCATGCGCAGTTATTTCAAGGATTATTGCTGGAAGTCCAGATCGCGAACAGATGCTTTCAAGCAACGCGCAGGCATTACTGCACATCGCGAACACTGGCTTGAATCAGAGATCAATCTTCGCATCTCTTTTCGTTGGTGTTTGGTATATTTTGTCAATCATTCCAGAATCAGAAGTCAGCTCGGAAACTATCCAAAAGGAGATTAACAGGATTATTGAGAACGTTATCTCGAGTGCAGAAAGCAACTTCGATTCTCTCTTTGAAGGATTACTTCAGTATTTGATGCTTCAGCCAAATGGTTTCAAAGCAAAAGAAATTGTCAATTATTCATTCAACTTTATCAACAGCTTGTCATCATCTGCATTAACATCTCTTTGCGTTCTCATTCCTCGACACTTCGGCGGCGACAAGGAAGTTGTTAAATTCGTCAGAGCAATGGTTGATTTAGTTCTCGCAATTCCTCCAACAGCCGATATTGTTAAATCAATGTCGAAGATGGTTGTTCCATTCGAAGAAGACATCGTTGCTAAGCGCCATTCTCTTCCAAAGCATCAATATGAAGCTACAAAGATCGCCACAAAATTAATGACATCTATTCCTTCATTGATCACATGTGCTCCAGAATCAGCGCAGAAGAGTTTAGTTGAGGAGATCAACAAGAAGCAGCATCAGCCGAACACCTTGCACAGGCTTCTTCTCAAGCACATTGTCATGAACCAACAGACATGCGAGCACATTCCTCGTGGTTTCCTCATTCCTCTTCTCAAGTCTCTTAAGGGAACTGACAGACTATTCCTCATTTCTACATGCGAAACTATTGCTGCATACATTCAGCACAACGACAGCTACTTCAAGGCGACAGTCAACTTCATCGAGCAGAACAAGACGAATCCATCCAACTACTTGATCGCTGCTTTAGTTTCGCATACGCACATCTCGAATGATTACTTGGTTAGATTAGTTATGTGCATCAACGAAAGAGTTTCTTCACCAACACTGAGATTGACATCGTTCTATGCGATGAAGTGCATTGTTGCATCGCATCCAATGGATGTTTCTACTCTTTGCCTTGGCGCACACCAACTTTCGCTCTTCATGACATCGCTCAATGATTTCAATTTCCCAGAGCCATTGCTTGTTCATTCCGTTGCTGAAACATTCTCATCATTGCTGCCAACACTTGTTCCAGAGGCTCTTGAACCAAATTCTCCACTCCGCGCTCAGATCGTTTCAGTCGTCCAGACAATATCATTGACACCATACTTAACAGCAAGAGAAGACTTTTATGAGACACTGAACTCCGTTTTGACATATGCATTCCCATTAATATCAGAGATCGACTTCGATTCATTGCGATCTATCAATTCAGCATCGATGTCTCTTAGGCTCTTTGTGCTCACTGCATTCTCACATTTGGCTGCACAGGGTGCACTTCCTTCTACTGTCATCTCTCTGTCTAAGGATGCCGCGCAAATGATGCAGCAAACAGGAATGAAACTTGACTTTATTTCAGCAGTTTCCAATGCAGTTGATGTTGCAAAGCAGAACAGTGAACTCTATAGTTTATGCAGCTTGATCCAGAGCATCCTTCAACACAACACAGTTCCAGGCATAGAAGGTGTTACGCCTTCAGAAGCTCTCTCGATAGAATGCTTAACATCATCTGTCAGTATATTCAACAAACTACTGACAATCAAACCATTCCCATCCATTGTCATCAACGACATCATTTCCGCTGTTTGCTTGTCAACACTTCGTAGCAACTACCAAATCAAGAAGACAGCATTCGACTCTCTTGCAAAGATCGTCACTGCGATGAAGAGAGTCAAGAAGCTGTATGAGAACTACGAGAAACACTTATTGACAGCTGCAAAGATCGGCTTCGCTGCAGGGTTCGATGTCTCATCTAAGTTCCTCACAGCGTTCGTCAACGATAGCGATGAATGTCTGGAACTGTATAGCAACGAGATCAAGAAGATGCAAGGAATGCAGCAGAACATGTATCCGATCGTTGCGCGATTCTTCAAGTTCGCGATGAACAAAGAAGATTCATCAAACAAATTCAAGGACGTCGTCAATATTGTTGCTCCTCTTTTCGCTGATCTGATCAAGCAAGCGATGAGCATCAACTTCATTCAGCCAGATCCGCAGAGCCTCAACGAATTCAGATCGTATTTCTCAGAATTCTATGAGGACCTCGCATCTGTCTTCGCTTGGATGACAACAGTTGAGAAAGTCATTGATCCAATGATCGTTCTTTCATTCTATGTTGTCGAGCTTCGCATCGCTACCGACATTTGGCAAGCTAACGGCGCCATCTCAGGAATCACTCAGTTCATCAAGTTCTTCCCAGAAACACGCCAAGACATTGTTGAGGAAGGCTTAGAAGCGATATTGAGCCTTCTCCCACAGATCGGAGTCTCGATCGGCCAAAACTGCGCAGACTTAGTCGAGTCATTGACACATCTTTCGGCACACACAGACAGGATGATAGAGATCATGACCGCCATTGCCGCTCACACGCCATGCTGCGCGAATGTCTATTTATGGCTCTTGGACAACATCAGTGATGTCGCATCCGAGTTATTCGTTTCCAGCATGATGAGCACCAATGTCACAGACGAACAGATTGAGTCGCTTTTAGTCCTCTTCATCGACCGCTGTCCACACGACGAAATCAGCTTCGAGGCCCTGAAGTTCTGCAGACAGTCGCAACGTGTCAAACTCGGATTGAAGCTTTGCAATATCTTCTTGACATACGATGATGTCAGTTATTTGGGCATCGGCGAGTTCTTGTCTGCACACGTTCGCCACGGCGCTATCGATATATTGCTCAAGATCAAAGACAGCGATGTCCTTTCAAAGATATTGTCTGTCAACGTCGCGAACACAATATTCGGTTTCTGCCTCGGAGATAGTTCGAATGCATCTAAGTTCGCCACCGTCCTTCTGAAGTCTGTTCTCTCATCCGACAACGACGAATTCAAAAAGTGTGTCATTGTCCTTTGCGCGAACTGCATGTCTACGTGGATCAACGACGTCAATTGTGCTAAGTTGTATGCATCGCTTTTCAAGCAAACTAAGATATCACTCGGCGACAAATTTGAAGCTGTCTGGGAACATCTCTCACCACAAGATCGCGAATTCTGTATTCGTGGTCTTGAAATTCTCGGCAAATAAACGTTTTTTTATTATTATTTTTTGATAATAATGTCAAATTTTGAATAAAAAACGGTTTTAGTTAATTTTGATGTATTCAGGGTCTCTGCGGAGATTGGAGTGATTTCTATGATTCAAAAACATATCAAACTAAACAACACGAAAATTCACGCATTGTTGGTACAACAGACAGTTATTTTGTTCATTTTTGCACATTTTTTGGTATTGAAAATTGCGCGATTTATTTCAGTTCTACAACAACATCGACATTCTTCCTTAATGAAGACAACACATTCAGCGAATGCTCAAACACAGGGAGAGGAGGTTCTATTTCCTTTCAAACTGAAGATCAATGTGTTCAAAATCGAGTTCGCAGTTACAAATCTCAAGTCAGCAGTGATGACAATCTTGGTGTTTATTGCTATGTTGATGTTTCGGAATCTTCTCCATATCAAAACCAGATTGTTTTCTCTTCAATTGTTGAATCTGGTTCTGAAAACAAAAAAGGAAATGGAAACATTTATTTGATAAATGGTGCCATCAATATCTCATCAGCGAATCAATCTTCAGCATACATCAACGTAAATTCTATGAAACTAATTGAATCAATCTCTTCAGATTCATTTGTCAAATTTTCAACATTTGAAAATAATAAACAAATTGCATCTGGTAGGGCTTCTGATTAGTACAGTGCTATTTCATTAACAACTAAACTTGAAATTAACTCATGCAACTATATAAACAATTCAGGTGTTGATGGTTTATTAATTTGTTATACTCTAACATCATATGTTAAATCATGCAACTTTTTAGAAAATAAAGGTTATACGATTACATTAATTAATATTTAGGAGATATGACAGGAACATTTGGAACTGCCGCAATTCAGAATCCTCTTCAAAATGGAATCAATTTTAGTCTTTTTCATTTATCGACAGACCATTGCACTTCTTTAAAACTCCGAAAAATAAAACATATGATTATAAAAGATTCAAACTATTTCCTGTGTTATCAGACTTGTTATTGGATTGCATATTTTTCCATATTGCTTCAATGAGCGCTTAGCTTTTGCAATCAATAAAAAATTTGATTCTTATTCTAACATTATTTAATGTTTGATTATTAATAACAAAATTTACAAACAGTTCTTCAAATACAAACAAAATATTAATAATTTTCGATCTCTTCTTGTGGACGTCTGTTTCCAATACTAAAGAATCCAACAATCAATACAACAAGTTTCCATATCGATTGCGAGAAGATAACAATAATGAGATCAATTAAATTTGAACCTAATTTAAACAACAAGAATTGCAATAACAGAATCATGTAAAGAAGTGTGTCATCAAACTTAAATGACTTAATTCTAAAGTAAAATGTTGGTTTGTGATTATTAATGAAAGTAATAAAAACAGGGATAACTAAAAATGATGGCCCTGTTGGTGTTGTATTGAAAAATTGTCTCATTATTGTTGCAAAAGCAGTATTCCAAAGCATCCAAATCAAATATCGCCCAGAGCCGATTGAAACTTCAACGCCGCTTAAGAAACCAATGCAAACAACCGAAAGCATTACTTCTGATAAGTCATTTGAAAGAAAACAAAAATAATCTGATTGAAATTCTGTGAAAAAATGGGTCAGCAATATGTAAGATGCAATGTAGCCGACAATTATGAAAGAATTAACCGGATGACGAATCACCCAATTAAAGTATTGCTTAACGAATTCCATTTTAAAATATTATGACATGTGACATAAAAATATGCTATGTAAATAAGTATATGACAAATAAACATTTACAAAACAAAACAAAAAATAACAATTATATTTGTGATCCTGTGGGGAACTTTTGATCAAGATGCTGATTGAATGAAGGCTTATACATTTCACATTGAACAACACCATATTCGCCTGGTCCCGGAGTGACAGATTTATTTTCTCTAAACCTAACTGATCTACTGACTGATGCTGATGGACGTTTCTTCTGAGGAAGAGTGTATGAATCTGGCGATGGAACATCTGTATCATCCTTTCCGAATCTCTTTCCTTTGCCGAATTTGATACCCAAAGCAGATGTTGTGCTTCTAATGCCATAAGCTGCAGGACCTGGGTTTGGCTCTTTGTTGACAAGCACATCACGGTCAATGCTTGCTTTGAATGCGGGGTTAGGAATTCTCCTCTTCTCCAGTTCCTCGATAGCTGAAGGAAGAGTGATATCGTAATCACCTGGAGCAGGGCCTTGCTGTCGCTGCCAGATCTCTCTCTTTGTTGCCTTCGGAATGATGCCACCTGTGTGAACAATGGTAGACTTAGATGTTTCATAATATCCAGGGCCAGGAACGTTGACTGGATATCCTCCGTATGGCTGTTTGTCAATACCGAAGTCACCGCGTGTGGAAACTTTCTTCTTCACCATTTCATCAGGAAGCATATACTTGCCTGGTCCTGGGATTCCGTTATCCATGACATAAGGAACATTGCGCTTCGCAGTTCCACCGAATGGGCCTTTTGTGATCTTAGCAGCAGGCCATGCTTTGTGCTCGAGCATGTAAGAATCATAGACGACTTGATCACCGAAAATATCTCTTTTATCCTTGGCACGGAAGAAAGGAGATGGTTTATCGGAAATGTGGATCTTTCTATCTATTTCGTACTGTCCAGGACCAGGATTTCCATTATCAATAACTGGTTCTCTTTGTGGACTTCTACTATAGCCAAAAGAACCCTGCATGCTATACGATTTAGCCTCCTGTGCAGTATAAGCGCCAGGACCAGGTAAATCTGCTTTAATAATATCGTCAGTGAAAGGAACTCTTGTATTTACGTTCTCTGGGATGTTCGCCTTAGGATTTTTGTGGACGCCTTTGGTCCAATCTGCGTCTATTGTGTATTCTCCCGGTCCAGGATTCTTTTTATTGTCGACAAAATATTTTCTTTCTGATTTAGAGAATTTAGACAGAGCAGAACCAGCCAAAATTGGAATGTTCTGGTCATACATTCCAGGCGCTGGTCCAGAATCTTTTCCTAAGCCAGGAAATAATTCTCTTTGTGTTGTAGATCCGAACGGAATCGGAGCTTTATATCTGTAGTGCGTATATTTCGGATCGTAAAGACCTGGTCCTACGTTTTCGTCTGTTGTGTGTTGCGCGAATGTAAAATTTCTTGCTGTTTTGGTTGTAATACTCATTTTAATTTCTTTTGCTCGTTTTTTGTGAAAAGTGACAGTTACATGGCACAAATTATATATACACGGCAAAATTTGGTTACATTTAGTTTACATGACAAAAAAATCACTCTATCACTAGAACTAAACCAATAAACCATAAGACGTACTGCCTTCCTAATTTTTAGAAAATATGCTTAAGTCACAAAATATTATCAAAATCTCTTAGTACTATTTTTTGCGAGTCAGTTTATAAACATAATATATTTTTACAAAAATTTAGATAGTGATATTGAAGAGAATGAATATAAATATAAACCAAGAAAAAAATGTATTTGATAAATCTGTATATTTCAGTGAATTGTTCTATACAGGTCCAGTATCAATGGTTCTCTGTTTAGGAGTCAATTATTAGTTCGAGAAAAAAATATGAAAATTGAATTCTCGAAAATTGTTAATTCACCGAAGAATATTTGATAATTGTAGTAAAATAAGTGTTTGTGATTTTGTTTTCTTGTAGATATTTTGATAATTGAAGAAAGATAATTATCTAACAGCATTTCTTTTCTTTCGAAGCTTGAAGAGTCGCTGTATCTTCTGGTACATGATTAGCGCAGACTGTTCCAACATATTCGAATAATTGATCAATTCCTTGTCCGGTAGCAGCTGAGCAAGTGAAGAAATTGCAATTGTGATCCTCAGCCCAGTCGTGTGCCTTCTCTTGTTCGACAGCATGTGGTTCAATATCGCACTTATTTCCTGCCAAAACGATTGGAAGATCAGGAGCAGCGTGTTTATGGAATATTTCAGCCCATTCATCCAAGTGATCGAATGAATATATGTCAGACACCGAGAATGCAATAATGCAACAAACGACTTCCCGGAAATAGAGAGGAACAATGGTACGAAACATTTCCTGTCCTGCAGTGTCCCATACATGATATGTGAGCGGCTTTCCATTCACTTTCACTGTGACAGGAGAAACGCCAGCACCGACTGTAGGCGTGTTTAGCTTGTCAAACTCACCCGTGGAGATCCTCTGAACCATTGAAGTCTTTCCTACACCAGAATCTCCGATTACGACAACGCGTGGAGGAGATTTGGTCATTCGTCAAATATTTACTTTTTTCATCTGATTCTCCCCCTTAACAAAATCTTTGTCAACGAAAACTCACGATTTCTCAACGACAAATGCCAAATAAATGATTTTTTTCATCATTAATTTTTATAATGCCCTATAAATGTCAATTTGTGTAGCTATTTCATTATTCGAAACTAGATCGACAATTGTTTTGGATTTTAATATATTATGAGAAAGTATGTTATATACACATCAATTTCTCTATGTTATTGTATAGGTTCTATGTGAGATTTATGCTTTTAACCTAATTGAATGAATGAAATTGATTTTCATAAATAAAACAATTGAATTCTAACTGAGATAAATTTGAAAAAGTGAATCCATTGTGATTTGTTGATTTGCTAACCAACAATATGCCTAAATGGACTATTTTTCAAATTTTAATTACCAGAAATGCTTTTCTACTGTGAATTAAGTAGAGAAACACTTGAGAAAATGTGTTTAGTTAATAGATTATTTTAAAAAGATGTGCTTATTTAAATTCGCAAAAAAAAAAAATATTTATTACTGAACAATATATGTTTGGGATATATTTTAGCCTCAAGCGATCATCTCTTTGTTTTCCTGATGCTCTTCAGCGTCAGATTTCTCTTTATTTTGAATATCCTGTAATTCCCCTTCACCCTTCTGGTCAACCAATTCTTTTTCTGCCTTTCGCCCGATAACGAATGATATGACAACACCAATAACACAAACAACAAATACGATTGTGAGAGTCGTGAATGATGCAATTGAAACAACATCGTAATCTTTCTTTGCGACTTCAGCCTTATTCACTCTTTGTGCTGTGATTCCTTCTTGGATTTGATTGTGTGTAATCGTCAATAACTCATTTTCACCAACTAATCCTTCGAAATATTTTCCTGTATATTTATATTTGATCCATCATCGCCACAAATATATTAAGGAACGATGTCTTTGTCTTATTTCCTGAGTGCCAATGGATGTGATCAAGATCGTTCACAAATTCTTGAAATCCTTCACGGTGGAAATGGAAGCCATTGAAGTCAACATAATCATTCTCACCAATGGAGTATTTGAAAGCAACCGAATATTCACCGACTCCTGCAAAATAAAAACAATAATCTTGATAGGGTGATATCGTGAAATTGCGATCGCTGTTACTCGTATTTGTTGAAAATATGATCGGTGTATATCTCGAATTGACGTAAAACTCAGAATATTCACACTCGGCGATGTATTGACGTAAATTATATGCGAAGTATTTAGATGTCGATGATGGATTTGATACAGTTATCGTTGAGTTTTCTTTGGAGTATGGAACTCTGTATCTTTGTGCAATTTTTCCATTTTGATTTACTGAAATCTCGAGTTCCTCTGGATTTATGATAGTTATTGCTTTACCAGCCTCAACGCTGATCGTTTGCTTGCTGTTTCCCGCAATAGAAATTGACTTGCAGACTGCCGATAGTATGAAAAAAGCAACAAACATTCTCTGGTGTTGGTTTGCCACGGCGTCTTAGGGCGTCCCCGCTGTAAACCATTCATTTTTGAATGGCTTATGGCATCCCCGACGAATTTTTTTCAAGACTTCGCGTCTCCAAATGAACTTCAGCGTCCCCGACGAAAAACCCCAACAAGAAGTGCTTTCTTCAGTGATTGTGCTTCATGCAAGTGCTGTTAAGCTTTGCCAACTCTCATCTTTAATATGCGGGGGCTGCCCCCCCCCCCCGAAAACACATCGAAAATTTTCCGCATTAGTCGTTCATTTGGGGACGCGAAGTGTCAAAAAATTTCGTCGGGGACCCCATAAACCATTCAAAATTGAATGTTTTACAGCGGGGACGCCCTGAGACGCCGTGGCAAAAAGCGTGCCATTCTCTAATTTAAATTTCTGACATTCATTCAATTTTAAATTCTGAGACGATTATATTTTTGAACCTTAAAACATCCTATTGAAATGAATATTCATGACACAGCTTTTGACTCATTCAGCAGTTGAATAAGCATCCTAATCATCCATGCAAGGCCATATAAACGAGAGATATCATATTAAATCGCATTTTTGCACACTTTGATTGACGGTTCTTGAGCATTTTTTCGAAATTATAAAAACATTTTTTAAGGATTGTTGAATTAACTATTGATCTAAAACTTGAATGGCAATATATAATGATACTACTACTACTATTAAGCTCCAAGCTTGAAATTATCCTGACCCTTGTTAATGAAGATATATTCAAAGTTTTGTAAAAGCATCGATTCCAAAATCACTGAATCACTGTCATGCATGAATAATGATGTATTGCTTTTAAAAATATGAGGATTATAGTACTATGTAAATGTGTTACTATAGGAAAATGACCTCAATTATTATTCAATGACGAATTAAAATGATGCTAACATGGAATTTAATAACATACTTCCATTTTTGATTTTTTGAATAAATATATTTGCATTCATTACACCATTTGATGTACATATTGCCCTTCAATAAATATATGTCATAGGTGTTTATGTAGTGGTTCAAGCAAAATTATTTAGCGTTTCGTGATTGATGAGTAAAACTCGATTGAATGTGCATGAATATATTCATAATATTATTTAGAGTATTAAACATTATATTAAAATCACAGTACATCAAAGTATAGAACACATATTAGAACATGTTCTCTATGGAAATGTCTGCCAAACGTTGACGAATTACCAATTATATGACTTTTTGACAGAAACACGACCAGTTCTTGTAATGAATACATCAGGGCCGAGATCCTTCACTGGAGGCTTCTGCTCAACCTTCTTCTGTCTTCCAGGCCTCTTCTTTGGCTTTTCTGCTGGTTTATTTTCTCCTTCTGTTTCGCTTGTTTCTCTTGACTTCTTTGACTCTTCTTTCTTCTTAGCTTCATTTTTAGTTTCCTTTTTGGTCTTTCTCTTTGTTGTCTTTGTTTCTTTCTTTGGTTCCTGATCATCTACTTTAGGCGTTTTTTGTTCTTTCGATTTCGTTGTTTCTTGGGGAGTAATATCCTTTTGAGTCAAATTTACCTGAATTACGGGTGCTTTATTAGTTTGAGCATTAACAACAACAATTGAAGGTTGTTCTGATAATTTTGCATTATTAGCTTTGGCCAAAATAGTAAGTTTCTGGTAAACATCGGGATTTTGAAGTATTTCTGCCTGTCCGTGTGAATGGAATTGATGGATTTTGTCTCTCGATTCTCGATTGAATTTTTCTTGTTCGAATTCTGTATTTTTAGCGTAAAATGAAATGCAGTTTCCCTTCTGTATGAGAACGTTATGCAATCTGAGTTCGTTTAATATACTTTTAACTAAACCTAATGATACAATCGAACTTTTTTGGTAATTGCTCATTACATGTTCAAGAAATTCGCTCTCAGGTAGCCACGGTTGGTCATCTGATGTTCTTACGGCTAATGTGTAAAGCATCTTTTGACCAATATCTTCACGTGTGATCATTAAAAATATATGAACTGATATTTTTGCCAACCGCAATAAAACATTCTCAATTTGGCAACTACAAACTTACAATAGTCAAATTTTAGAGATTTTTTAATAATTTTATTATTATTTACCAGATCTATTCATGATATGTTAGAAAGACATATACTGGGTCTGATGATGTTAGCATGAAGAGATCTTCTTTGTAATTAGATATATTTTGATGTTTTATTTCATATCAAGAATCATTAGTATGATTTTTGTATTTAATGCATCCAAAATAGATAACCTTAATGTTATTTTATATGATATTCGTTAATATTACAAAAATATAAATATTTTGGATTTATCCATAAATAAAGTTAACAATCTATTCATTTACATAACAAACAAAAGGATACCGAAATATAAAGCTTATAAACCAAGATTAGAATTTCTTGATATTGGCTGTGATCTTAGTGACACACCGATCTTGCGTAGCTGGGGAAGGTGCTGTTGTTCGCGCTGCTTAAAATCTCCAGCATTTTTAGTTCGTAAATCAACGATTTCTTCAACAGACATTCTATGAAGAGGATCCCCTGATTTTGCTGTTGCACTGAACAGAAGATAGGGTTCTATGATTCTTTTTTGCTGTACACGTGTTTGAATTATTCTCATTTTTGAAAAACGTCTTTCCCACTCTTTTGCTATAGACTCTGAGTTGTGTATGTTTGGGTCGGATTTAGTCCTCGTCGCAGGTTCGACAGGAAGTTGACGAATCGAATAATTTTTTCGCGAATCGATTGGTGATTGAAGGAATTGGTTCAGGTCCAAGTCTATCTCTGAAATTTTCGACGTTTGTGAAATCATTGATGTCTTTGAGCGTCCAGAAAGATCAGAATTCATGTATATAAAAAAATTATATTCGTTATTCCCTGACTGGAAAAATTGTATGAAAGATCTCTATGTTTTATTATCTATATAGTACAAGGAGTATATTTTTCGCCATTTTAGGACGAATCAAAATTTTGTCAAAAATTTAATTTACATGTCAAAAATCGACATATAAACTAAAAATTTCATTTTCATCCATATGGAATGATTTTGGATCATTAATCTGACTCATAATCTGCGAATTGGGATGGTTTGAGTTTAATGCTTTTTGCGGAGACGACGTAATCTAAGTTGTTAATGCTTTCGAATATTTTATTGAGTTTCATCCAAGGAAGCTTGAAATCAACTGCTGGTGGTTCTTCTTGTGTTGGAACTTCTTTTTGGCCTGTGCCGTCGAGTAAATTTTGAAGGAGTTTGGCATTCTTGATCTTGTATTGAAGAAGGAGTTTGATTTGAGGATTGAATGTATATGGTTTCTTAGGAATGATAAAATCTGCAATGAAAAGGTCAACGAGTGCTTCTGTTCCTTGGATTTCGAGATTTCTAATGCAGTCAGGAGTGAATAACTTAGGATATGGAATGTCAATTACAATATATGAGTTTGCGTTCTTTAAATTCCTTACAAAAACAAGAAATGCGATTGTAACAGGAATGTTGTGCTTTCCTCTTTGATCATTATAAAGCTTGAGCATTGACTGAATGAAAATTTGGTAGTTTGGTGCTCCAGTCAAAAATATGGCCATTTCTTTCGATTGCTCTAACTTGAGAGCCATGAAATACAAATAAACTTCCAATGACATGAATTCCATGTTGTTGTCTCTTTCGAAATACAGATATAGAGCTCTATCAATCATTCTTTCAGCGAGTTTCTTAGATGGTTTGATTGATTGAAGGAATTTTGTTGATGCAATCAATAGAAGTGATGATGTACTATATGATGCATACTCAAGAAACTGCAACTGAGCGTAAACAGGAATTTCAATCTTCGATAATGCAAACAAAATGGCTGGAAGAAGTGAAGGTCTCCAACTAACAGAAAGAACATTGAAGAATGATTGTCCATGATTTGAAATGAATTCTAAGATTGAATTAAAAGCAATGATTGAATGATAATATACTGGAGTCTTTTTGTTCGGAATTTGAGCAGTGATAATGAACTTAAGTGCAAGAAGAACGCTATCAACCCATCTCTTTCCAATTGGTGATAATACAAGATGACTTGGATCAAAAATCGAACCTAAAATATCAAAGAACATCGCGAAAATTATTGATAATGAATCGATTGTCTGAATCGTATATAAGTTGGGAATATCAAACAAAAGCGTCAAAATATTGTTAATATGCTGCAATATCGGAACAAGATTGTTCTCAATGAAATCATTCTTCTCCTCAACCTTCATGTTATTGTAGTGAATGAGGACGTTCAAAATATACTGTAAGCACATATTAACGTTAACTTCTGGAGTGAGAATCGTCTGATTGATGACTTCTGGAGTGATATCTGATAACAATGGTTTAACACTGATATTAAAAACATCAGAGTAATGACTGCGATTGCGATAGAAAAACTGATAAAACAAGTGTCCGTATTTCGAGATAAGCATGCAATATTCTTTCGAGTTGTTGAAAGTGAACAAAGATTGCATTATTGTTCTTCCAAGAGGTGTTGACATGTTGTTGAGAAAGTTAACAATCAACTGAGGTTTGTCTTGATTCAAACACGCGATGTATAATATGTGGCAAAATGATCCTCTCGCTGTTTCTCCAATTTCAAGGAATTTGGATAATCTCATTAATAAATCAACATTCGCAGGAGATTTGGCTGAAAAGAGATGAAATGAAAAGCAATACGCTATGTTCAAGCAATGTATAGCAAACAAGAAATCATTTTCATCGAATTCTGATGCGTTTTCGAGTATTTCTAATGGACTTAAGAATGATAAATATTTTTTCTTTTGTTTGATTGTTTTGGGTTCTCCTTCGAATGTCGGTGATATAAATGATATAACTAAGCGAAGCTTTTCACGATTTCTTTGTCCTGGTTTCGAATAAATTTCAATCAATGTGTTAGCAAATAGATTGAGCAGATTTTCTGGCAAATACCAAACCCATGGAATCTTGAAATGTACATCTTGATACTTCCATGCAACTAAAGTAAGAAATAATTTTTTGAGATAAATATTCTTGTATTTTTTGAGCAATGACATAATGTGCATTTCATATGCAGAGTAGAGTTGAGAAAAAACGCCATGATTTATCAATTGAATCAATGAATTCGCAAAATATGAAAATAAAACTTCGTTGTTTGATTGTTCGAGAACATTTAAGCATTCTTGGATAATGTTTGACGATATATTTGAATAATTCGATGGTTGCTTGAGCAAACGTGAATGAATCGTAAGAATTGGTTGAAAAATTTGGTTAATAGTGTCTTGAGAGTTAGTGTTCTGTATTATTTCGAGGTAGGTACTTGTAATATCTAAGAATTCTGCGTTTTTATTGATCAAACGAATTGGATTCAAACTGAGGAAATAATCCAATTCGGAAGCCATTAAAAATGAATGTGAATTTGTTTATTCCTTTTCAAACACAGTATAAATATAATCTAAATATTGATGCTTAGAAAAGCAATATTTGATTTTGTTATGTGATCAATATATTTTCTTAAAAATAAATGTAAAAGGGGTAGTAGCTCACCGGTAGAGCAAGGGATTGCAGATCCCTGGGTAGTCGGTTCGATTCCGGCCTGCCCCTGTGTCCTTTTTTCCGTAGATGTTCTGGGCCTGTCCTTTTTGCTTGCACAGCGAACAAGATGTGCTCGCCTATGGTAAGGAACTGCTCGGTGAAGAAGAATTGGAAAAACAGATGCAATTTAGGAGCATGCTTTTTAAATATGGGTCAGATCCGGCCGAAATTCAAGACGCAGGTCCCTCAGGTAATCGACTTGTCGACCCCGAAGGCCTCCCGTACCCTGAA
>JALKBU010000336.1:0-47464 GCA_023091735.1 Trichomonas tenax
TGATCAACATCAGTAACAGCCAAGTCAATCTAGCAGAAAAAAGACTCAATACAGAATTAAATCTACTCTCAGATCTCGATACAAGCATCAAAGCGCAAGCAGAAGGAAGGAAGAATGAAGTTGTCGCCAAATATTTGTGTGTATTCTCTGGCCAAATTCATTAACATCAGTGCATCTATATTGTGGATTTTTTGGTGTAGAGTGCTCTGGATCAGATTCATAACCATCAGGAAGAGAGATAATACGTCTTTGCATTAATATTAACGTCACTTTTTACGATCGACGGTTTGACATGTGCCAGCTTTATGCATTTTTTGCACCATTTTATCACTTTTTATGCCACTTTTGCTTGTATTTAATACCCTATTTCACAACAGGATCACCACAGGCCTAAATGAGGGCGTGTCAGGAAATATGGGAAAAGGATTGTTGCTCGAATCTCGTTGCACATATTTTTTATCTTTTTAAGTCACTTTTAATGTTTGAATATTTTAAATATCACATATGAAAGAAAAGGTTGAATCTGTTCTTGTAGTGTAGCTGTTGCATAATATATGTAGGTAATATGTGCATCAGGTTCAAGTCCGTAAAAAAATAACGTACTTGGCACTATATTACTTTCCTATCAATACATGTATATCAATATGTGCAGGTATGCTATAAATCGCCCATATATTACGATTCATCGTTAGATTTTAATCAAATATTGTTTTTAAGGATCAGAAATTATTAACGGCATGATATCTTTTTTATTTCTGCAATATTCGACATGTACGAAATATTTGAGCAATCGAGAGGTAAAGTTGGTGATTGTCGTATGATTTTTTCGGAAAAATGAAAATCGCATTATTGAAGATCCATTTCTTGGATAACTAATGGTATAGATGTATAGTAGTATACGAGATAAATTATCGTGCAAATGCTTGGCTTGTAATTTCCATATGATTTTTGGGTGAACTCGGTATATCCATTAAAAAATAAATCTGACAATATGACATGTAAATATGCACTAAGGCAGGAGGAGTGGCACTCCTGATGTTAAATAGGGTAGATCATATAAAGTCATATTTTTAGTTAATTTTTTCAAACATTATGAAATCTATGCGTAGCCGGCTGCTTTCTTGAACTCTTGGATCTCTTCGGGTGTAAGTCCATCGTGATCCCACCAAGCGCTGTCTGCCCTTGTCTGCCACTTGGAATTGATCTTTCCGAAGACAACCTCAAGCTCGCATGTGTTGCTGAAGCTCGGGAAGATCGTGTCTGGATCGATCTTCGCCTGCCTCATCAATCCATTCTTAAGGCCTTCTCCGTGCGCCCAACTTGGAACTTTCTTGCCGTGGACTTCCTCTGGGTCTGAATCAAATGCTTCCAGATCTTCATCAGAGTCCTCAGAGCCGTGGTCAGAGATCTGATACACAGTCTGGTCTTCCTTTGGCTTTTGTTCCTTCTCAGTTTCGGCAACAAGTGCTTGGTTCTTTTCGGCGACCATCTTTGCCCACTTCTCACGCATAAACTTCGCCTGCTGAGACAGCTCTAACGCGTTGGAGGATACGCTGTATGCTCCTGTATTCGGTGTTGTAAACTCTTCGGTGGAAAGCAATAACTGTGTTGGATCAAGACTGAATCTGATGTCCTTTGTATCGGCATAAATCATTCTGACTTGCTTCTCTTTGTTTTTCTCTGTTTCCTTGAGTGGAGAAGGAATTGGGCCGGAATCTGATGGGAAGTAAGAGCAGGCGGAGGACTCCGATGAAATTGACACGTTATCGGATTGCATTCCGAAAGTTTCCTGCATTTGAGAATTGATTTTCATTTGATCGTAAGATGAGTGAATGGCCTGGCGAACCAATGAAGAGCGCTGTGGAGTGACGTTTGACGCTGCGTTTTCGTTCGTGCGAACTAATGTAATTGGAGATGCTTGAGCTTCACTGTCAGAAGACAAAACATCGATGTTTTTGAGCGCAATGGGGCTGATTGAGACGGAATCACTCTGTTCAGAAGGTTCTTTTGTAACACCAAATGAAACATGACGTTTTGCTTCATCAATGAATGGAGAATTGATTGGAGACTCGGAATCGAAATCATGGGGCCTTGGAGGAACGTTTGTACGCAGACTCGAACGTGGAGGAGGAGTTTTCTGCTGAATATTTTCATTTTGCTTCTGAGTTAATTGCAGCGTAATGTTTGAAGGTGGAGCATCTTCGATATCGACTCTTTCACCAGAATCGAGCTTTGAGAATTCTTCGGTTTGAATCTTCGTATTTTCTTCGGTGTTGAACTCTATTTGAACAGTATTGTTTGATATGCTTGATTTTCTCTTCATAAAGCTTTTGATTTCTGTCTCACCATTTGGTTTTGGCTTTTTATAATTCGAATCGACCTTTTGGTGAATCTTTTCGAGCCATAAAAAGTTGTTTTTCGAAAATATGTCTAGTTTCGTTTGCTGTTGCTGAAGGTCAGCTTCCAATTCTTGGCAGATGGACGAAAACGAAAGCATTTCTTTTATTTTTAAACGTACTAGATAATAAAATATCGTCATTTTTACTCGACAAATTTTTAATTTAAATGTCAAAAATCAAAATCCAAAATTATCTCCCCAAATGATCAATATAATCTACTAACTCAAACAAAATCTATTATATAACATTACATGTGACAATTCAATCACGTGTTTCTATTCATATTTCATAATATTTATTAAATTTGAAAAATGATTCAATCAAAACTTATATTTATATCCTAAATTGACATAAAGTTCTCTTTATTATTCAGATCTAATAGTATTTTGATTTCATAACAGCCAACAACAGTTATTCTCACATCAATTTCAATATTGAATCAAATTTCAGGTATTAAAGATTCAAAATCATTAAAGTTCAAAAGCAAAGGTGTTAATATCGTTATATTTGCGTTGTTAGAATCAGATTTCATTATAATGATATTAAGGTTATATAATCTTATTTTGTTAGCCACATTTCCCTTTATTCTTATCTTCTTAACATCAGCCATCCATTACCTGACGATGGCTTCTTCAGCCTCGCGGCTCTTGCACTCGCCGATGCTGACGCAAGTGTCGTGGAAGTTCTTTGAGAGCTTGATCTTCTGAACGCCCTGCAAAAACAATTTTTTTTTCTTCTTGAAAAATCAATTTCGCATCATTTTTGTGCTATTAGATACCTATATATTATAAAATGTTTATTTTCAAAAGATTTCACTTTAGCCGATGATACCACTTTTTTGTAACGATAACCTCAATGTCACGTTTTTATCCAAAGAGCGACAATGACAATGCTGTGAAAGTTCAATTTGCAGGACAAGCGAAAAATGTTAGAACGTCGCAATCCATAACTACAGAAATGATTGGCGTCCCCGACAACACGTGAACGAACATCTGTTTCGACCTCGAATACATCATGGCCAAGTATTTTGATAATAACGTTTTCAAATCTTCAGTCAGTATCGAATTAATGCCAACGTGCCAAATCAGGTATATCTTCGCCATCCTGATCAACACTCTTGATATATAGATCAATTTGTGAATACATTATGATAATGTGATTAGTTCTAAAGTGATATATATTTATTAAAAAAGTTGATATATAACAATGAGGCATAAAAATAAAATACAGCTATATACATGAGGAATGAAGGTAAAGATAACAATGTATTTAGTTCCAAAATGATATATCTTTATAAAAAAAATTTGTTAATGACAAAGTGGTCTGGGAATGAAATATAGTTATATACAGAAGGAGAATAAGAAAATTATTTTATTAAATGACTTTGATTTAGCTTGAAATATATTATTTTTGAAAGTATGACATGTAAAATCCTACATGACAAATGGTAATTTAGTCACTTTTCATGATTTTTAAAAATTGGTACTTTTTTGCTTGTTTTAGAGTGGATTTTTTTCGGTCAAAAACTGACAAACCTTTCAAGTAACTCGATTTGAAAATAAATTTTATTAATATATCACATATAAATTCATTAACTACTTTAATATTATACTGTTATCGCTCAAAATATAAATGCATGAAATAAATTTCGTGCATTTTGAAGTCTTATATTAATATTTTGATTTACCATCATAATGTTGATCTTAATCGATTAAAATTGCCGCGACAAAAATGGCGCCATTTTTCAAACAATGGAAAAATGTCATAAATGCATGCATCCAAGATAAACGATTAGAATCAAGCTTTAAAATATTTTAGCTAGTAAGAAGCATTACCACTACTATGCTAAAATGTTGCTATATTGATGTAGTTGTCTAATTGGAGAATTTGCAATGCCATCTGCTCTCTACAGCAATGCTATGAATTGATCATTTTTGATGATAGGAATTAACGGATATTTATAAATTGTAAATTGCTTTAGTTGTTTTATAACATGACAAACATTTGCTCGCCGGCTATCTGTTTGTCATGCTATTAGACAGCTAAAGCTAGTATTGTAAATTGAATTAATGAAATATTTTGATTCATGGCATTTTCTACGAGTTCTCTATCACCATTCATGTAATTATATTTCAACACATACGACCCAAAACGCTCAATGTAATTATTAACTTTCTGAACATATTTATATTTAATTACTTTTGGTTTAGAAATTGAAAATCTCCAAACACTATTCATAATAAATTTTAACGTATTCGCTAGTTAGTTTTAACCTTCATGTTTTGCCCTTAATATTAATTCATTCTGTTTCTTTTCGCTTAACGGAACCATTAATTTTTCGTCCATCAACTTTTGAATAACTTTATAAATTGACATCGAAAGTTTTGAGAAAGGCGTTAATAGTGTTTTATTGATTAAATAGTGATTGTAAGCCATTAATAATTTCAATTTCTTGCCACTTTGCGGCTTAACCTCTTGGGGTTTTGTTACGTCTTTATTAAATTCATCGTGTGAAGTTTTCCCTGTTTCGTAATCAGTTATTATTGATAAAATGCCTTTACAATCATTTTCAATTCCTTTAGTTAGCTCATAAAATGCTTGAATTTCTTCTTGTTTTTGGGTCACCTCTTTTTTGAGGTGACCGGAATCTACCTCATTTTTATACCAATAATCAAGGATTTCAATCATTTTTTGACTTTGCAGAAAAAGCGCAAAGTTCTTTTGTTTTCTCGCATCTTTTGCCATTTTTGAAGCGTTAATATAACTTTCAGAATCTCTACGTAATACTTCAATTCCGTTATAAGTTCCTTTTGTGAATGTCTCGCCATTTCTCTTGTTTGTGAATTGGTTGAACTCCATTATTTCTATAAAGATAAAAATAAAAAATTATTTTAAAATTAACTTTAATTTATGAATTCATAATTTCTTATGAATACAAATGTTTAACATTCTCTGGTGTCTCTACTATTTATACTTCTTGTAACAAGGGGTAAATTAGATGCATTGTCCATTATAGTTGTATATTGTCTAACTTCTTGAAATGTTTCGGTTGTATCTCTGAAAAAATCAATGTCTTGTAATTCAAACATTCCATCTTCAAAATTACCGATAAATTCACTGCTTTCTTCAGCGACTTCCGTTAATCTTTCATGACCTCCTGTAATTCTTCTGAAAAAATTACTTATTCGTTGGCTGAAATTACTGCTGGTATTTCTTAATTCATTTAATGTATTAGTTGCTATATCCATTCCTTCATCACCACCAATATAAGCTCATATTGTATTAATTTGTTTTTGTAAATTTGCGAAACTCGCTACCGTTTTTCTTCATCTTTTTTATTTGTATTACCTCATCAATCATTTGTTCATTTGTCTCAGCACTCATAATTTTAATGAAGATAAAAAATAAAATTAATGAAAAAAGTTTATGAATAGAATTGTCGTTCTATGACACCACACGAGCTCAGTGTATCATTTTAGAAACATTTGAGTATGGCTCCAAGCACCATGGCGCTGGTTGGTGGTGTTAACTCAATTTTCAATGTAGCACCACCTTGCACCTAGCGAAAAGTGGTGTTTCATATAACAAAAATTACTTGATTCAGCAAATATATCAAACATTAGCTATTGCATTAATGCGTACTTCGTGTGTGAAAAAATCCATATAAATACGCAAAAAATGTTAATTTAAGAAGAGCATAGAAATTTGTAAAAAAAATTAGACCCTTTTCCTTATCGTTCCACCATTGGTGGCGCCAAAGGTGCTGGTGAACCAGGTGGTGCCTAAATTATAGCACCATTCTTGCATGTATATAGTATTTCTTCTCTTTTATCATTCTCTAATAACATGAAATATTTTTGCCAAATAAAAATGCTTTTGACATATTTATTTGTAAAATAAATTTGACTTTTGTTTGAATTCTATGAAAATCTGATAATTTGACTGTTTATTTGTCAAATCTAATTTTTAAAACATTGCATTTTTTCAAGATCTATTAAATAATTTAGAAGAAAAGCTTATGGATTTTAATTATAGATAAAGATTATTTTAATATTATAATAGAAAGAAGTTAATATAAAGTCAATATTTAATTTTGAAATAAATATTCATAAAAATCTATTTTAATTTGAGATTTGGATAATCTAGACATTTTTATGGTATTTCATAGAAGGTTTGAAGTGAAAAGAAAAAATATTTTGACAATCTGGCAGCGTAAATCGTTTCCTTTCACTTCAGTTCGAAAAGGTGACACTTTGAAATGGCTAAGGGATCCGGCTCTGGCGCTGTCACTGTTGCCACAACAAATTCAATCGGCGGTGGAATGTTCTCTACAGGAAAGAAGGCCAAGCAGCACGTTGGCATCGACTGCACACCAGAGGCCGCTTTGTTTATCACAGCTGGTCTCATCGCTGTTACACTTTTATTACACTTAGTTTCTCGCCTCCTTAAATAAAACTGACGGCTGTATATATTTTTATACATTTGTACACCTAAAACTTTTATATTTCAGAAATAATTTTTCCGTTACTACATTCTTGGTTGGCAGCAAACTAAGCTTAGTAAAAAAGAATTTTTACTACTTAACATCACTTCTTTACTCCTATCAATTGTTATTTTATATATGAAAAATTGATTTTATAGCTAATCATTCATGAACTATATTCATTCCGATAAAAATTTTCAAATCTGTATCATGTCAAACTATATTTCCTGTATATTTAAAATTGAAAAAATATTTTGATTACATAAAGAGACCAAACAAGATATGATGAGTTCCTTTAGGCCTTGGCTAGTTAAATAGACTGTTCTTGAAAACCTTTTATTAATAATATGACAAATAAAAATAACATCTGATTCTTTAATCGTCCTTCTTGCTGGTTGCGCGGCGTGCGACGTCTCCTGATGATTGCCTGTAAACAACTTCGTGAGTTTTTTCATCTTCATCAACCTTCCATTCATTTTCTGGCTGCTGAACGACCACTGGCTCATCTTCGACAGCAGGCTGTAGATTTGCGTATGTTGTTTGTTTTGAAGGCGATTTTGGTTGTGGTGCTGGTTTTGCAGGTGTGTGATAGTCTTCCTCATGCGCTTCGTGATATTTAGCGTGGAATCTTCCCATTCCTTCGTCATCTGCTGGAGGAACGAGTAATTTCATCATCCATCTTCCAATTTTTCCAACTGTCGAGTAATTTTCAGCATCGGCCGCTTTCCACAGTGCGTCGTAGATTTTGCCTGTTTCCTCGGTGAAGGGGAAAGCGCCTGGATTGGAAACGCGATTTGGCTTCTTCCATAAAGCTTGTTTGAGCGAATCCAGTTGGTTCAGGCAGTTACAGTATTCGCAGATTCTGTCCAATGCAGGCTGTGCTTCGGGATTTAGATTGAGTGTTGTGTAAATATCATAGAAATTCATTTTTAGATTAAATTTGGCACTTTTTGATAATTTACACAGCTTTTTATCAAACCAAAACTATATACTTCCGAGCACTTCATTTTCGATATTGGTTGGGCCCAAATAGCCTATATCCCTGATAACGAGCTCTAATTTCAAATTATTTTTTATTTGTCGATACATTAGACATCACTTTGTACATATAAACTACTCATTGAGGAAATGAAAAATGCCAATGGTCTTAACTTATTATAAAAAACTATATCTTTTCAAATTGTATTACGTTATTATAGCCTTATATATCAATAAAAAATGAATTAATTTTGATATTCATAATGATGTACTTTGTTGTGAGCAACAAACACAAATATTTTAGTATGATTAATTCAATAATCTATTAACAACCTGTTTATATTCTGTTCACACTTAACAAATCGATTTCCTAGATAAATTATAATATTAAAATAGCTAAAAATTAGTTTGTTGTCGTAAAATAAAACAAATGAAAGCGCATCAAATTTAATTTGCCAGCTAACTAAATTATCATTTATCTCCCATACTTGTGCGTGATGACTTGATTTCACAATATTATAATTATAAAGTAATGAATATAGAATATATGGCACTATGTTATTAGTTCTCTAATGATAAACTAATAGAGCTATAATTTATCAAAGTTTCATCATTTCCGAAACTATCGAAATTCAAATAACAATATGTATTCATGATATAGAGATGATGCATAGTTATAAATTTAAGAGACAGAAGATATATAGAAAATTCATTTTGGAAATCAAGCCAGAAGTGGATATTTTGGTGATAAAATGGCTTTCTGTGTTATAAATGGTCTAAATATAGAATATTGGCAATATTTAGCACCAAAAAGCGAAGTTTTTTTCATGGTTGCTTTTGAGTTTTACTCAATCTTCCATTACCCGCAGTGCCTATACTGGACTGCGTGCATCTCCCCCCTCATGTCCTTGTTCCTGATCATCCTGTGGGATTGGCACATCAAGGGGCAGCTAGATACGACGATTGTCGTCCCAATCACGTTCATTTCGACGTCTGCTGGTAGAACTATCAACGGATGGGCGACATTCTTCACAACAGTTGCAATTTATTTCTTATCAGGCGACGTTTTCAAATTCTTCCGAAAAGCCGCACCACGTAAAGTTAAACCATTCACTTACAAATTCGCACGCTTGCTATACCCGATCGCGTCTTTCCCATGCGTTTTTGCTCACATTATGGCCGCTTTCTACATTGGTCGTTTGCCAAAGAACCAATTAGTTTATCACGCTATGCAATATTCTCTTCAGCCGGTCATGTTCGTCATTGTCGATATCTGCTGCGCTACAATCGATCGCCAAGTCAAATATTATCTTTATCTCTTCGATTTATTCCTCTGCGCCAATGTTGCCGCATACATTTACTATGGATACGAAAGATACTATCGCATGACTGATGAATTCCCATTAGAAATCCTCGCAATGTTTGGATACATTCAATGGATAGGCAACGCAATCCGTTGGCCACTTCTTGGTGCCCAAATGAGAGGCAACACCTTCTACCGCATTGTTATCAACGATCAGGATCGTTAAATTTCATATTTAATAATCCGAAATTATTGATCTCATAATTGATATATAAAGTTGTTGAATTTTGAAACATTCTATCACAGAATGATAAATGTTAAATACGTATATTGATAATTAAACAAATTAATTATTTTGATACATCGATTTAACTTTAAAATCTTTTGAAAATTGATAGAACTATAGTACGCAAAGCTGGATTTGAAAAATGAAAACAATAATATTTTATAAAAATACAAATCAAACACATTTCATGGTAAGATCGATGTAAATTAGTTCTTCTGTTTCTCTTGTTCTGCGAGAATGTTTCTCAAGAAACCATCTTTCATATCTCGTAATATCTTCAATTGTTTATCCAAGTTTTCTCGTTTGTGATTCAGTTCGAACTGGCGCCTGAATATGTCGATTATTTGAGCATTTACCGTTTCAATTGTTTCATTTGAATCAGGATCTGGAGAAATACTAATTGCACTTTCGTCATCGGAAAGTTCGTCATTTTTTCCATCAAACTGTGGTAAAATGGGTTGATGATTTGCAATATCTATATTTAAAATATATTTAATTTGATCTTCTTGTTCTATCTGTAAATGATTTAAGTTTTTCTCGGCTTCTTCAAGCTCTGCTTTTCGTTTCTCTAGTTCATCTACTTTTTGTTTCAAATGATGTTTAAATCGAAGTTCAAGTTCTTGAATTTCACGAGATCCGTTTTTCTCTTGTGCAAAAAGATTTGCTTTTTGTTCTAAAACGTTTTGATGTTCTTGATTAAATCTTGCAAGAACAATTTTCGACTGTTTATCGAGATATTCATTATGCGTATTCTGCTGAGTTTTTATTTGATCTATTTCTCTCTGTATTTCTTTGTTTTTGTTGTTTATTTCTCGAATTTTATCTTGTAACTCTTTAACGCGTTCGTCAGAGGCCCTCAATTGATCATTATTCGTAACAATCAGGCTCTGCATTTTCTTAATTTCGTTCTTAAAATATTCTATCTTCTTTGGAACTTCAGAATCTGGAATCTCAGACATTTTGAAAAGTGACATGTATTCTGACATGTAAAGTGATATTAAAAATGTCAATTCCTGGCATGTAAAAATGCGATTGTCAAATCGAATAAATCATTTGCAAAGCAAGAGAATTGATTCATTAGACAAACATAATACGAATTAAAGAAGTTTTCTTTGATATTGGTGAAGTAATTTAATGATTTCACAATAATATTAATTTTATACAAACAAAATATTGATAGTTTTACAGAACAATATTAAAAAAAATAAAGGCGATCAGCTGTAGCACTTCATTTGGACGATCCATGATCCTGTTTCTTTGTATTCTTCTTTGGAAATGACTAAGTCCGGGAATTGATCCAAAGATCCCAAAACTGAAGCTCCTATCCAAACTGAGTTCTTTCTCTCCGGCGGCGCTGTGACGTGCGCATTGAGGCCAACAGGAACTTTAACTTTGCGCGCCTTCTGGTATTGCATCAGTGACTTATAGCGCTCATAAGGAATGATATATCCGTTCTCTGTCAAAAGGAGTGTTTCGTTGGTCAATGGAAGACCATATTTCGTGGAAGGAGGGAGGAAGTCGCCAGGAATCTTCAGCTGTAGGTCTATTGGGTCAGGGATGATCATATCTTCGAGTTTAGGAACTTTGTAGTTCTTGTCGTTTTTGATATTTGGATCGATTAAATCGAGCATTTCTTCAGGACTCATTGAGTGCAATTCTTCTGGTGTTAATGCGAGTGAATCATCATCCAACAAAAACTGCGCCTGCTGCTTCTCTCCCAGGTACCCGGAGTTCTTCGGCGTGATGGTCTTTTGCGATGTTGGAGCTTTTGGAGTGTTCAATGATGTTGTTTCTCCATGCGTTCTTCGTTTTGGCGGTGGAAGCGTTTCTCCTGGTTGCAGAAGTGGCTTGATATCAATTCCCGTGATCTCAGCCTCCATTCTTTCAGGCAATCCAGGGAACATCGAGCATCCGCCTGTTAAAACAACATTTGGAAGCATTTCATATCTCACAGCTGTGTCAACGAGTAAAAGAGACTGAACGATGACTTCTGGTATTGACTGAGTTGATAATTGAGTGATTCCAGGGTTAAAAAGAATCTCCGCCGTATCATAATCGAAAGATGAATCATATTCTTGACTAGCTTTCTGTTTTTCCGCAGAAATACTCTTTCTGCGCTTTAATTGTGAACTTTTCGCTCTTGCGTCGTCGAATTTTTTGATGACTCTGCATTTATTTTCCTTTAATCCCGCGATATCATTTGGTTTCATGAAAGAAGTGTCTGTTCCCGCCGCGTTCAGTTTCCCTGTGAAGAACTTTGTCATAACTTCACCAGAAATTAGAGATTGGAGCACTGCGTGAGGTTGTTGATATCCTTCGTAAACAGGAACAACAGAATGCCAGCCTTCTCCACCATCCCACACGACACCGGTCGTAATTCCGCAGGAAAGAAGCGCAAAAACAGACTGCACGCCTGAATAATAAGCAGGAACGTTAAATGTCTCGAAAAACATCTGTATTGTCTTCTCCCTCGCGTGCTGACTGCAGTTTTGCTTCTCTGTGACAATCACGGGGTGTTGATCAGGAACAACTAAAAGTTCGTTATAATACGTATGATGCCAAACTTTCTCGATATCGTCCCAATTGACGATGACGCCGTTCTCCATCGGTTTTGAGATCTCCACAAAATCGGATTTTGTAAATACTTCATTGCCTACGAAGAAATCAACATTTTTGCCGCCAATTAACTGCGCAGTGCTCTTTGGGACGCCGACGACTGTCGGAAACTCAACTTTGGGTTCGTAGAAACCGGCGAAACCAACTTTCGTGAAGCCACTTCCTGTGTCGATGACAACAGGAGGCGAATTCATCTTCATTTTTTGTTTTTTGAATTGACTGTTTGCTTTTTATTCGATGATTTTGTTATATATCTATTATTAATCTAAAATAGTATCTCTTTTATTATATACAATTTTAATTATATTAAAAACTAACACAAAAATATATAATTTTAATATTAAAAATAAACTTTTTAGCAATTTAAAAAAACTAGTTTTTGAAAAATATTTTTTGAAGCTTTTTGTATTAATGAATATCATCATCTTAACAGAAAATCATTATTTTTAAATTTAAAATGATATCTTTCCCTATGAAAATCAAAATTTCATTATTTATATTTCAAAAAATCACATTTTCGATCAAGATTACTATCAAAATCATAATATGTTCAATGAATATTTAAACATTTTGATGCTAAAAGTATATATTATCGATTGTGATTTTGATGTTTTGATTTTGAATTTTGCAAATTTGAAGATTATAAACAGAGTAACAGGTTTAAGATATATAAAACTCTTATGACTTTTAATGGTGACGCGAAATCAGCAAAAAAATATAAAATTGAACAAATAATAATACATTAGTACGACATTTCGTATTTGTCTATTGAAGTGTCTATGTTCCACTGGTTGAAGAAAACAACCAACGGGTCTGTTTCCGGTCCTGAAGCCTTCTGCCCGAAGCACTCGACGAGTAACTTCTCGATATCTTGATCCTTCTGAGAAACGCTGGTGAATCTCAGCGGCTCGAGGTGAGGCAGCTGAGAGTGGTCCGTAGCTCCCCTCAAGAGGAGCGGGATAGAGGACATTCTTCTCACCTTCGTGACTGTCTCATCTGATACGACGATATCCGGTGTCTGCTCGAGTTTGTACTTCTCTTCGAACTGCTTCTTGAGTGCGCCGAACTCCTTGATGAGGCGCTCTCTCGACGTCAGAGGGATCTTCGGGAGGACTCTAGAGACATCTCGGCCTGGCCACAATGAGAACTCGACATTGGACGAGATAATCGCCTTGAGACAAGCGAGTAATTTCTCGGCGTTGTTTGCGCATGTCGAGTTGAATGCGAGAGCCTTAGTGCCCGTTTCGATGAGCTTCTCGAGGAGAGGAAGGCCCTGATCGCCAATGCCGTGGCCGCTGATATCGATGGAAACGCATGTTCCGCGAGAAATGAGGGCCTCGAGGACATCGTTGAACTCTGTGCCGAATGAGAAAGATCCGTGCCCAGCCATGACGAAGCGCTCGAGAGAAAGCTCTTTGACGATCCTGAGGACTTGGTCGATGTTTGTTGGCTTGTTGAGGATGCACTCAGAGATTGACAAGTCGTAGACAGTCTTCTGCTTGCAGAGGAAGTCCACGAAGTGCGGAAGTGACTGATTGGAGACTTTGTTCTGCACCCAAGCGAGAGTTGTGACTCCTTTGAGATCGATGTCAGCAATCATCGGATAAAGCAATTCTGCTTCAGCTGACGACATTTTGAGCGCAGAGAGGTCCAAATTCTGGATCTGGTGCTGTGCTGTCTGTATGGATCTTAACAGAGAGTGAAGATTCGATGCAGATGTCTGAATTTCAGATAAATCGAGTGTTGTGATGTCCTGGAATCTCTGTATCGGCTTTGCGATAGGTTTTGCGAGGTTGCAGCCAGAGAAGGAGACTTCCTGAAGGCCGGATTCGAACATCATGAAGGCAGAAAGAAGAAATTCGATATTCAATGGAACGTTGTTGCAAACGTACTTGTGGAGGCTCTTCTTCTTCAAGACCCAGTCGCAGTTCATCAATTGAACAGAAAACATTTGGACAGACTCAGCGAGATTAATTTTCTTGATAATGAGTTCATTTAGTGTCCTGAAGCACGGTGCATCAAATAAAGAGTAGAACATTGACTCAAGGGACGAAGGAATAAAGTCACATCTCTCGATTGTGAACGATGTGAAATTAGCTTTGATTTTCGCGAATTCGTAGAAGAAATCTTTGAATCTGGGGTTCGTCAGGTCGCAGTTTATAAAAGTAGTGCTCTGAATTGGCGCAACGACCTCTTTTTCGAAAAATCCTGACGGAGTTGTTAAATTGCTTTCGAGGAAGGACGTTCTGTAGAACTGTATTGAGTTTATTGATGTAGAAATTTTCATTATTGTCGAGAAGTGAGGGAAGAAAGAGAGGAATGACAAATCTTTTAAGATAATTGTCTTAAAAAGTGTGTCGCCTCTCAAAGATCCCGCGAGAGCCGGCATAAGCGACGAAGCGCCCAAGGCCGGTGTAATTGTTAACGTATCGTCCTGAGTTTCGAGTGTTTTGCAAATTGCGCTTATTTGGTCCAATTGCGTTGGTACATTCAACGCGAGACATTCAGAAATGAATCTATCGGTTATAGTGAGTTCCTCGTTCATGTCTAATTGTAATTCCATGACCGCTGTCTTTAATTGATTTGATGCTTTCAAACACGAATTTCCCATCATCGAAGTATACATATGGTCGATAATTGATACCATGTAATTGATTTTTTCGTGCTGAACGACAATAGAAACGTCGTCAGACTTGCATTCGAAGAAATCTGTTGTTAGAGTGATGTGTTTGATCCTCGAAAGCGACATTTCTCTCGAAATTTTGAACCCTGACGGGAATTTCTTCTTGATTAGAAGGAAAATGCCGATAGTTGTTATAACTAAATAACGCGGCTGAACGTCTCCGTGGGTGTTGATTTTACCGACGTTTCCGTGCCATACGACTTTCACTCCTTGGGCCTTAAGAAGGGGGTGAATCTGCATAAGTTGTTCGTCATTCATGTTTTTATTTTTACTTTTATCGACCTCGGATTTTATTTTTTGATTTTTCTTTCATTTTTATAATCTCTATATGCTATTTCTAATCAAATATCTAATTATTTTTGAAAAATATTCGAAATTTGGAATTTCCAGTGTTGTTTTGTGATATTTATGATATATTTGGCTCCAGACTTGATTCCATACAACTAATTGTTTTTTATGTAGTTTTATATTTTCGCATAATAAACATTGATAATGAAAGGTTTTAAAATGCAAATTAACAGATGAAGGAAATTATGTTATAGGTTAATGTATATATGGGGATGAATTATCGATATTTGTTGTATATAAATGATTGAAATAACTTTAATCCTTTATAGTAATGAAATGAAAATCGATTACTTTATTGCGGAATTGTCACTTTTAGGCAACTTTTTTTTGCGGAAAAAAATGGTCTCAAAAATTGAAATTTTTCAGAGAATTTTTTTCCAAGAAAAAAAGTCGCCTAAAAGTGACAATTCCGCAATAAAGTAATCGATTTTCATTTCATTACTATAAAGGATTGAAGTTATTTCAATCATTACCAATGCTTACATATTTATTTATTATTGATTTCTTATATAATTGTGCAGTTTCATTTCATAATATCTAATTAGAAAAATTTCCTATAAGTGTTTAATTTTATATTAGAAATTAAAATATATTTTTCACTATCAAAGATATATTATGTTTGCGCTGTTGAAATTAGAAAATACATTTTAGTTATTGATATTGAATAAGTTTTTAAAAAGTCGTCATTTTTATGCAAATTTACCGAGAAATCGAATTTTTGGATTTCAAATAGAGTTCAATTTAAGATATTTGATCTTCATTTATATACAACAAATATCGATAATTCATCCCCATATATACATTAACCTATAACATAATTTCCTTCATCTGTTAATTTGCATTTTAAAACTTTTCATTATCAATGTTTATTATGCGAAAATATAAAACTACATAAAAAACAATTAGTTGTATGGAATCAAGTCTGCGATGTTTGCAATGAAGCCTCTCTGCGACTTCAATCTCATTCTCATTGTCGAACCGAGTTCGAATGGAGTATCTGCGACAACGTATGCTTCGAGTGTGACGTGATCGAAGCCAACGACAGTGCCGTGTGTTCCGAATGGAACAGAGCCGTTTGGAGCAACTGATGTAACTCTGTCGCCGATGTTGATCAAAGAGCCCTTCTGTGGTAACATTCCTCTGATAATGAAATCACCGGGTTTTAGAACGACCGTGGAGCCCTCTGATTCTTCGAACTTGATCTTGTCGAGCCTGACTTCCAGCAACTGTGTGCTGGCTCTCGTGACCATGTAAATGTGGTTGCTGATCAGGAAGAGACCGGCGATTGCGGACTCCGAGTGCATCCATCTCTGGATCTCTTCGATTTTCTCGACAGCTTTTTCGGCTTTTCCAGCGAGTGTGTCTGCGAAGATCGTGAGCTTCGGTTTGCTCTTATTGCTGTACTGAACCTTAGGCTTGTGTGTATAGAATGTCTCTAAGCCCGTGAACTCGAGATAGCTCTTTATCAAGTTGAGTGTCTCTTTAGCGAAGACGTAGTTTCCTAATTTAGTTTTCTGCACGAAGCCATCCAAAACTTGGTCCTTGTGGAACAAAGTAAGACCGACATCAGGAATTCTCGTCTCTCCTTCGATCTTGAGGACAGGAATGGAGTCAAGCATGCACATGATGACGTCTTTGTTCATGCTAAGGTCCTGCGCGAGTTCTTCGAGTGTGAGAGTGTACCCATCGTTTGCGAGGAACGAACCGTTGAATGGAGGAGAAAGAATGACTTTGGCGGTGACTTCTCCTGTCTCGAGATTGACATTTGTTACCTTCGCGACTTGGCCTTCCTTCGATGCTTCTGTGATAATGATTCTCGAACCGACTTCTGGATACTTCGGTGGCTTCGGTGTCACGTATCTCTTCATTACTTCGATTGTGTTCGTGACAATGAGTTCCGCTGGGAACAGCCTTTCGTCAATAGATCTCTTTATTGAGCCATTGATGGACTTGATGATGTACGGCTTAATAATGAGGCCGACTTTGGAATCTTCAGCTTCGATGCCTCTGTACATTCTCAGCATATCGAGCATCTTCGAATAATTCTTGTTGCTGGTGAAACTCTTTTCGGCGTTTGTCTTTCCGTCGATAACAACTCCGCCTCGTTCGTTGAATGCGCCAACGACGATTCCTGGTCTCAAGAAAGGCCAATCGAAGAGAACGAGTTTGCCGAAGAGCTCCTTTGTGTTCTTAATGTCTTTGTATTTCTCGTTTTCGCCAACTTCGTCGAAATCAGGGCGAACGAAGAGAGATGGGAATCTGGACTCTTTTCCGAAGATCTTCAGCTGATTCGTCGAGTTCTCTGTTGTGAACTTGACGCCTTTGAGTGTTGGAAGTCCCGGCGGATCCGCTGTCATCTTCTGCTTTGGAGTTCCTTCGTTCAGTGTCAAACTTTCCATGAACGCGTTTCGTCCTTTCTCTTCTTCACTCAGTGCACCGAAAACCTTTGAGCACTCCGTCCTGAGCTTCTCAACATCGACGTAAGGGATCAAAACAACGCCCTCGTGTTCGTATCTTCTGCCGTTCAAGTCGATCTCGAATGTCTCTGGATAGAACTCGGCCAAAGGCGAAGGATTGAACATCAGCGAAGCAACAGGATAAGGAAGTAGTGAAGACATCTTCGGAGGAAGGATGGAAAGCAGCTGCTCGAAAGGAAGCGGTGGACGGCCTTCTTCGAAGTTTGGTTCGTGAATATAGACGTATTTGGCAACCAAAATGATTGGCGGTGGGTAGAAATATGAAAATTGCCACGTCCAGTCAGGGCATCCCTCGAAATAGTACTTCAGAACCCAATTGAACGAATCAATGACCGAGCAGCAAAGTTGGGTCTCGAGATCTTCGGAATATTCCTTCTTGTATTTGTTTCTCAAATATTGACGCGCGCCGTCTTCTGTGTGCAACGCTGTTGACTTCTTGTTCTTGTGGCCTTTACCTGGCTTCTTGTTCGATGAGCTGCTTCTGTCTTTGGCTTTCACGCTTGCGACAACGGCGTTGAGAAATGCGACCAAGTTTTCTTTATCGTAATTGATATCTTCTGTGATCAAATATTTGCGTCTGTCGAGGAGCGAAACTTTGTATGACTGAAGAATGTTGTCGAAATCGCCGTTATGAATATCGATTTCTGGAAAATGGGGAATGAAGTCGTTACCAATCAAGAAAGAGATAGCAACGAAGTCATTGATGAGTCTCTTGATATCAGATTCAGGGTATTCGTGTGCGAAATAATCTCTCAATATTGGAAGATGAAGTAATTCGAAATCATTTTGGCTCACACGCATCTTGTCGAGCTCTCCATTCGCCATATCCTCAAATGGACCCATCCAGCCCATCCATTCACGCATAATGTAAACATTTTTGATTCCTGTTTGGAGAGTGAGGAAAACAAGGTCGGCATCTGGTGAATAAATGCAATGTGTAGCGAAAGGATCGAAATCTGGTTTCAGCATTTGATCTCTTAAGTAATTGAAGAATTTATGTTCACCTTCTCCAGGAACTCTGTGAGAACTGTAAATAACCTTCGGAGTGGACCACAATAAATCGCTTTCTATTCTGTTTTTAATGAATTTTACTAAGTGATTGTGTAATTCCTCCATAAATTCAGTGCCAACAGAGATTGAGGCCGTGCTGAATGTTCCGTCGACGTGATCACGCGCAGCAACGAACCTCCGCGACCTCTGCTGTGCGCACTTCGCAAGCGGCGCGGGGCCATCGACAGAAATGAACAAAAGTTGGTCTGGTTTCATTGTTTGGACGAGTAAATCGACATAGCGGCAGACTTCGTTGAAAAGGATTGTGTTGTCGCCTCCCTCGACCGGTTTTACTTGTCTTATCGAGTTATAAATAATGCAATTGAAGTCAATGTAGAAATTGTTGATCTTTGGGTGCGAGAGATCGTTCGTGCGGTGTCTGACGAGTGGATAACGCTGAACTAACCAGCGATAGAAACCTGCTACGCCCATTTTTTTATTTTATAGGGTGCGTTTAGCGCAGAAAGATTGGAGCAAATCTGAATCATTCTATTAACACATATATAATATACACCTATAATAACTCTTATATAGAGAAATATGTCATATAATTTTGGCGCCATGGGGGGATATAAAATCAAAATTGAGTCCGAGAGCGGTTTCGCGGGAAAAATTGGCGCCAAAATGTTCATTTTTTTTGATGACGAAGAAAGAATTTTCACTCTCTCTTCAAAAAATTTTGAAACAATCTTTCTCTGCTATTATATGTATAGTATACCTCGTATATAATCTATGGATATACTCATAATTGAAACTGAATCTAAGGTTGCTGATAAGCAATCCCATAAATACAGACGGCTCGAATTTTTACAATCTGAGATGGGATTTTTTTGTTTTCATTACAGTCAACCCAATGATTGATAAAAGACATAGACAATAGTTACCGTATATAATAGATACAGTATTGATTATAATAACATTAGTAGATAGATGATTTATTAATGATATGAAAACGAAAATCTCGAAAGATATGTTTTCTCCGCAAACACATTTTTTTTGACAAAAATATGATTCCCATCGAATATTTGCTTTTACACTAGTATAGTAAGAGGGCTAGGTGGCTTTTTTGTCATTCTAGATATAGAGAACTATTTTATTATGAAATGTATATGGTGATGATGAAAAGGAAAAATTAATATTTGGGAAATATTTAGTCATTGCCGATTTAAAGCCTCTATCACCATCACCTCTGATATTATTAACCGAGTGATTAAATTTAATTCGTTCCTTATCAATTAAATATTGTATTGCTTACCTCGTTTCTTGTTCCGATTTATTTAACACCTTAATGCAATATAAATACCTTGTATTAATGTTTATAGCAAATAGGTAAGTTATATGACCCTTTGAATACTCCAAATGATCAATTTCCCATGAATAAGGTGATAGAGCAAATGAAGGACGACTAAATTTTTCTTTTAATGGTTGAATCTTTGGGTCATTCGGTTTAATTAATAAATCAAATTTACCATTAAAATCTTTTTGTTTCCTTTCTGATTGAAATGGATAAGGTATAGTAAATGATGATGCATTTATTTTAGGTGGTTTGGGACGAAGGCCCTCAAGCTGTTTGGGTAAATTATTTGGTACATTTATTTTAGATTTGGGTGTTTTATTATTTAGTTCAGGATGCACATGGTTCATTTGTTTTAAATAAGCTGAATATAATGATTTGATATATTTTGCTGCTTATATTTTATGATTTAAAATGAATTCTAGCAATTGTGCCTCAGTTAATAATGAAACATTTGAGGGTTTGATTAATGTATCATAAATTAAAGCTTGAGTGTCATTAATGAGGCTTTGTATTTGGGTATTTTTCACTTCAGACTGTGCATAACCCGAAACATTAAATTTAATTCCTGTTTTATTTAATTTGATTACTTTAAAAAGGAATGTATGAATAGCAATATAATGATGTGATGATGATTTATGAGTTGCTTCCATCTTTTCAGAAATGAAAGAATAAATATAGTGTTTGTATGTTTTCATATCTTTTGCATTTTTGATAACAAAAGGGATTGATCGCTCAACTTCATCCTCTTTTGGAGCAGTTCTTTCATATGTGACATTATATGAATCTTCAACAATAAAACCACAATCACACAATATTTTATATGTCCCTAATGTTCCGTTAGCAATTTTATCAAGTAGTTCAAAAACCTTATCAACACATGTCACTTTATTTAAATAATAATTAATATATAATTCATGATCTTCTTTTTTAATTTTATTTATTCCATATGATACATGTTTCAATGTTGTTTTAAATTTTGCTTCGTCAATTGGTGGAGATAATAGAATACACGGATAAATGTTATCAATAAATTGTAATTTATGCTTTCTAATAAATTTTGTACCCTCTTCCGATAATGTTTCATCGAAATCACTGTCTAATAAATTTTGTGTTGATTCTTGAAAATAATTTTTATATCGTTCTTCATGTGATTCTTGAGTTTCTGATTCTGAGACTGGGATCTTCATTAAAAATACGACCATAAACTTAAATGTAGAATGAAATTATAATATATTATTGAAATGACAAATAATGATCATATTGCCAGAAAAAATAAAGAAAATATTTGATTGAAACAATATTTTCATGTTTATCAAAAATCTTATAGGCATATTATATGCATAAAACTTTTAGATTATTGGCAATAGTTAGAGCTTTCATATACGATCTTGAACAATATCAAACAATAGAAGAAAAACTCTTCGTTAGGACATTGCGAAGGGCAGTATTGGTTCAGTCCTTTCTCTGCGGACTCTCTAAATCAAACAAAAACAAATCAATAAAAAATATCAACCTTATTTAAACAACGTATTTTTGTAAAATCGAAACATTAAATCTAGCAGTCTATTCTATAGATATATCTCAAATTCAAAAATTTTACTTTTTTTTAAATGAAGGGCGGCGCTCACACGAAGGATTTAATCTCACAAGTGATAAACGACAGGTACATCATAAGGCGGCACCTCGGTGGCGGCAGTTTCGGCGATGTCTACGAAGCAGAAGACATGGAAACGCAGCAAATTGTCGCTCTTAAGTTTGAAACAGGGGCAGCGACGAACCCGCAGCTGCCGAATGAATATAAATGCTACAAAACGTTGGAAGGCGGCAGCAACATTCCTAAAGTCTATGGTTTGTTCGATTATCAAAAAAGTCGCGTTCTGGCCATGGAAAAGATGGGTCCATCCTTAGAATCTCTCTACAAGCGCTGCGGAAAACGCTTCAATTTGAAAACAGTTCTCATGATTGCGGATCAAATGTTGCGTGCAATCGAATACGTCCACAATTCGGGACTCCTTCACCGCGACATCAAACCGCACAACTTCTTGGTTGGCAGGAATGAGAATAGAAATAGAATTTACATAATCGATTTTGGTGTTTCAACGCAATACATCGATCCACGCACGAAAGAGCACTACATGTACACGAACAACAACGGCCTCGTTGGAACAGCGCATTATGTCTCAGTTAACACGCATCTTGGAGATCAACAATCAAGAAGAGACGATTTAGAGAGTATTGCTTATGTTTTGATCAGATTTTTGAAGGGTTCGTTGCCGTGGCAGTCAATCAAAGTCAAATCTGTCGAAGAAAGAAATGAAAAAATCACACAATCGAAAATCCAGACTCAGCCTGATATGTTGTGTGCAGGCTGTCCGAGGGAGTTCAAGATGTTCTTCGAATATACAAGAAGACTGAGATATGATGAAACGCCAAAATATTCTTGGATCAGACAAATTCTCAATTCTTTGTTCATCAAACATGGCTTCGTCAACGATTCTGTCTTCGAGTGGGATGAAGAAGCTAAGATTCACCGTCCATTGCCAGCTTTTTATCTTCAAAGCAATGCAAGAAGATATATGCGTGCTAACGAACGTAAAATCAGAGCCCGCAAGGACAAAGTCGTACTCCCAGAGCCACGTGAAATTTTCTATCTAGGTTGGAAGAAATAATTTTAATTCTTTTTGTTTGAAAAAGCATCTCCTTTTGTTTGTCATCATGTCTTAATAAACATGTCAATTTCTATATAGGTTTTGCCTTAAATTGTCTTTATGTGTTGCTTATCAAATTTTTATATGTTGAATCGATAATTTTGTGCGATTTTAGAGTGAGATATGTTTGCTCTCGGGCTTGGTATAACACACGATTATGTCAAAATATGATTTTCAGCAAATTTCGTTCGCAATATGGCCTTAACAGGTATAATATATTTCAGTTTCACCTCACTAAGGCTTGAAATTGCATTTTTAGGAATTGGAAATAATTTAATAAAACTCATACAAAAAATTCAAAACATTATTTTGGTCAAATGAATTTTTGATTTTTTTAAAAAACGCATTTTATCAAGCTTGAAATGAACTCTAACAAGCTTAATAGACTCTCTAATAAGATTTGCCGATGCTATAACAAGCTTAATTGAACTTTATAAATACACATTCTAATTAACTAACCAATTTTACATGTCAAAATGAAATACATTTGCCATGTAAACAAGTCACTTTTCGTGACTCTTTATTATACCCAACATAAAAACACGAAAAACAATTCCCGTTTCGTTGTAATCGCTTAATTTCAACTCTATTGTTCACTTTTTGTATTTTCAAAACACAAAAGTGACATTAAAAATTATATTTTTCTGAAGATTATATTTTGTTTTTAACTCTAAATTTATTGTTACCTTTATATAGGGATCTCAAATGTTTAATAAAAGTCAAAATTTATTTTTGCTTATAAACAAAAATTTACCGAGAAATCATATGCAAATAAGAGAAAAATTAAGTCAAAATCGAAAAAATAAAGAACAATAAAAGTTAAATGTGTCACATTTTCAAAAAGGTTTTAGATTTCGAAAATGTCCGAAAACGTAAGTCTTGCTGCAGCTCCCCGCCGCAAGATAAACAGGATGGAGAGGCCGAAATCGGAAGCTTTTGTGAAAGATCGGCTTCAACCGAAGAAATCTCGTTCACAAGTTATCGAACCTTCAACGAATGTTTTCATTAATTACATTCCGCCGAACTTCAATCAGGACGACCTCAAAAATCTGTGCTCTCAATACGGCGAAATCGTTTGCTGTAAAATTATGATAAATCTCGAAACTGGTCAATCTCGATGTTTCGGCTTCGTCCGCTTCCGTGAGCTCTCCCAGGCGGCCGCAGCCATCCGTGGAATAGACGGAATGGTTATTGGAAACAAGAAACTTCTCGCAAAATACGCAGAAAGCCACGAACGCCATGAAACAGTCTCCTGCATGCTCTACATCAAGAAGCTGCCGAATTCCATCAACATAGACGATGTCAGACGTCTTTTTGGCCAATATGGTTTAATAATTCAAATCCAGCAGCATTCTGTTGTTTCCCTCGACAACGAAAGCTGGAGGTGCTTCATACAGTACTCCACGCAGGAAGAAGCGACAAACGCAATGCATTTCATGAACAACAAGATCGTAGTCGAAGGAACGAAGCCGATCCACGTAAGATACGCTGATGAAACACGCTTGAGTGGAAACTACATTCTGCCACCGCCAGTGATGACCGGAGATTTGCCGTCTGTTGATCAACGCCAATTATTACCTAGTTTCTTTTTCAACTAATACTATCATGATTTCGACTACTTGTTACCGTGGTCGAGATATATATTTATTTGATTTAATTTTTCATGCTCTTAAATTTATTTTCATATGAATTCCTTAAAATCAAACAATCTTTTCACTCTTCGTCCATACGAAATCCTATCGTCTTTACTCTTTTGTACTTCATTTTATTTGTTTTTGTCCTAATTTTATATTAAATATGAAAATTAGATAATATTGAGCCATGACTATGATGGATAGTCAATATATAGATATTTCATTGTGTTTATACTTTTAAAGATAGTTTTTATTGAAGATTCATAAAATTGATTGAATATTATCAATTTATATCGTTTGAGATTTTATATTCAAAACTTTTTCGTTGAGTGAAAAGACTTTAAGCGATTTATTTATAAAAATAAAGAATGTTCATTATAAAATAATTACTCCATTGTCTCTAACTTAGCTTGAAGGATTTCAACCTTTCTCTGCAGTGTCTCGGCATCATCATACAACTCCTTCTCGACTGCTTCCTCGATCTTCTTGTTTAATTCATCAAGCTGTGCCTGGATCTCCTCCTTTGACATTTGGACTGGCTTCTCTGTGTTCTCCAGGAGAGCCTTGAGCATCGTGTGGAGACCAATAAGCAACTTAGATGAGAACCTAGAAATTTCGAACAATTTGTCGAGAATAGCGACTGCTTCCTCGAAGAATTCGTAGTCTACCTTGGCGAGGCCCTCCTTCTCTTCGACGATTGCTATCTCCAATTTGACAATCTTTTCTGACAACATCTGAGACTTTTCTTGGTTCGTTGTTATCTTCGAGACACACTCTGTGATTGTCTTGTCTGCTCTCTCTGTGATGTCCTTGAGGTCCTTGAGCTGGTCGTTGCATGTCTTGGCGGCCTTGAAGTTCTTTGAAGCGACAGCAGCCTTCTTCTGTGCCTCGAGTTGGTCCTCTTTGGCTTTAGCACCTGCAACGAGTTCCTCGGATGTCTTCAAGTCTGTGTTCAACTTGATCAACTCCTGAGCGAGCTGCGCGACGGTGGCGCGAGATTGGATGATCTCGTTGCGGTCGTTGTTGAGCTGATCGAACCTGAATGTTCTCTCCTCGTTGTACTGTCCGTAGGATTGGACCAATCCCGTGATGATCTCTGCGCCTTGTTCTGCTTCATTGGCATCGCGTTCTGCGTTCTCGATGTTCTCCTTGAGTGTCTTCAACTCCTCGCTGAGGTCGGTGATCTCCTTCTCACGACAAGCGACATCATCCAAGAGGCTCTGGAATGGCGCTTCGATCTTTTTGATCTCCTGAGCGACTTTGCGCTTCTCCGCTTCAAGGTTCTGCTTCTCTGCGTTGATCTTCTTCTGGTCACCGGCGAATCCATCGACGATCTGCTTCTTTGCGCGTGTATGCTTGTTGATTTCCGCTTGGACACTCTTTTCACGCGTTCTGAGCGCATCGATCTGCTTGAGAAGGTCTGTGACTGTTATGGAGATCTCCTTCTTCTCGTTCTCGAGTGCTGTGAGCTGAGCGTCGACGGATTCTGATGCCTTAGCGACGTCGGCGTCGTATTTCGCCTGCATGTCGTCGATTGACTGTTGGTGGAGATTGACTGGTGTCTGTAAGCTTTCGATAATAGAGGCGTTCTTGCGGCGCTCGATATCGATTGTTGCGTTGTCTCGTGTCTGTTCTTCGTTTTTCTGTGATAAGATTGTTTCGATTTCAGATGCGCGTGTGTTGAAGCCTGGTAATTTGCTGGAAGATGTAGAAGCGTGTTCCATGAGGTGCCCTGGGGCCTCTGTTGTAAGATCCAAAGCTTCCTGGACGCACATAGCGAAATTATTTTCATTTTCGTGAATCTTTTCCTTCAACTGAGAGATCGTGTTGTCGAGCTGCTCAGCCTTGTCGTACTCTTCGTTGGAGAGAGCCTCTGTTTGCGCTTTTTCGGACTCTTCGATTTCAGTTTTGCTATCAGCTGTCTGTATGATCATATCCTGGACTGCGAGCGCGATGTTGTTGAGTGAGAGAGCGAATCCGCCGTAAGTTTCGCCCAATTCCTGAATTTCTGGCGGAGTTTCAACTGATGGAGTCGGTTCTGGAGCCTTCTGTTGAACAGGAGCAGGAGCGGCAGCACCGAAATCGAAGCTCGAAGACTGTTCCTTCGGTGTTTCTTCAGCAGCGCCGAAATCGAAAGCAGATGTTTCATTCGAAGCACCGGTGCTGACATCGGCCTGGCCAAAGTCGAAAGCAGAGACTTCATCGCCGCCGTTTTGCGTTGGCTCTGCTGATCCGAAGTCAAATGCGGCAACATCGTCTTCCTTTGGCGCCGCCTGTATTATAGGAGTGTTCTTTATCTCTCCCAGCTCAGGAATTTGTCCTGGCGTTAATTGTACTGATATTTTTTGTTTTTCGGCTTTTTCTGTTCCTTTCTTCGCAAATTTGTTTACTTTCTTCTTCTCGTCTGGTTTCTTCTTGTTAAGACCGATAACTCTCATTCCTGACTTCTTTCCAGCCGGTTTCTTTGCTGCTGGCTTTGCTAACGCCACGTGCTGCTCCGGCTGTGCGTCGCCGAACGAAAATTCGCTCGAACCGTTGTCTTCGGGTGCTTCATCAGTGAATTCGAAAGCACTCATTTTTTGGCACTTTTATTTTTTAGATGCGATTTGTGTCACTTTTAAATGTAATGATTTCCTTTTTGTTCTGTGTTTGATATCGAAATCATACAACATTCCTCAATTTATGGATATTTCATGTATTTATTTTTGCATATCTCTAATTTTAATGAAATCATTTGCTCAATAAAATTTTTAACATGTGCTAGCTCTATAAACATTTGATATTCTTTCTTCATAGTTGTAGTCTAATGTGGTTTTTCTATATTTCTTAAATTTTAGAAAATGATAATCGATCAATCAAATATCATTTTCATTCCATTGTTTCTTCACAAAATAAATACATCTTATTCTTCATATGAAGGTATATTTTCATTTTGCTGCATGTATTTCTATGTAAAATAGAATCAATGTGAAAATCAAATCCAAATTAGAGAAAGAGACAGGAGATTGTTCATTTGTTGAAGGACATAATGAGAAATACCTCCAATTGCTGCTCTTTCAGTTATTAAATGCTTATGTATTTATGATTTTGATGATTGCAAAGTTTAATTCATTGAATATTTCGATAAATAAGTAAAGATGGATTGATTAAATTGAATAATATCGCAATTTATTTGATTTAAGAAAATAATTCAATATTAAAATAAACATAATTAAATTACAAATTAAATCTCACTCTTTGATCTGAGCTTGACGCCGAAAGTAGATTCGACAGTAAGCTCGGACTCAGGCTTGTTCTGCATCTTCTTCTTCTCATCCTGGGCATCGGATATTCTCCTCTTCAGCTTGACACCGAATGGAGAGATGACGAAGTCGCCTTCGATGACGTTTCCTGCCTGTTCGGATTTCTCCTGTTGTCCTTTGCCTTGGTTCGTTTCGGAGTGGCGCAGCTTGACACCGAAAGTTGAAGAAACACTCTTCTCTGATTCCTCAACCTTATCATTGTTCTGTTATGTGTTCTGCTGCTCAAGAAGTCTGCGGCGCCTGTTCTCTTCCTGCTTGTGGAAGATCTCCTCCTGCTTGCGCTTGAGCTCTGTTTCAGCCTTGATGCGCTCTTCTTCGAGGCGCTTCATGCGGTTGAATTCCTCAAGCCACTTCATGTTCTCCGTCTGCTGGCGACGCTTGCTTTCTTCGTTCTGTGGGAGAAGGAAGAGCTCAACACTCCTTTTGACTTCGGCGGCTTCGTAGAGCTTAATTGCAGCTTCTGCTTCGAGTCTCTGTGTTTCGGCTTCGGCACGCTGCTGTCTGATCTCTTCTGCTGCCTTGTCGAGTTCATTGGCTTCGGCCTGGAGATCATTGAGAGAATCAACGCTTGGTTCATTTTGTTCGTTGGTAATGTTCTTTCTTCTTTCTTCTTCTCTCTTTCTTGCTTCTTCAGCCATCTTCTTGAGTTTTTCGGCTTCTTTCTGCTTCTTCTGGAACTCTTCTTCGGCCTCCTTCTTGAGTAACTCTGGATCCATGTTACGCTTTCTTTCCGCTTCTTCCTCCATTCTCTTCTTTTCTTCTTCGATTGCTTTCTGTCTCGGGAGTTCTTCTTCTTTCCTTCTCTTTTCTTCGTTTACAGCCTTCTTCTTTTCTTCTTCCTCTCTCCTCTTCTGCTCTTCAGCAGCTCGCTTGGCTTCTTCCTCGGCCTTTATCTTATCATTGGCGATGGAAGCAGATGATGTGACTGTGACCATTGGCTTGAAACCGTCGTGCCAATGAGAGAGCTGCTCCTGTTGCTGACGCATCTTTTCCATCTCTGCCTTCATTGAAGCCATATCCATTGCCGCTGGTTTATGCTTCTTTTCTTCGAGCTCTCTCTGATGCCTCTCTAAGTCCTCCTTCATCTTCTGCCTTCTGGCCTCCTCCGCCTTGACGAGCGCCTCGTACTTTCTCTTCTGCTCTTCCTCCTCTGCCTGCTGTCTTCTGCGGCGCTCTTCTTCTCTCTGTTGCATCATTGCGATTTCCTGGCGACGCTTCTCTTCCTTCTCCTTTGTCCTCTCTGCCATTTCTCTCTTCATCCTCTGGAGTGGCGTTTCCTGAGGAGGCTCCTGTTCCTGCGTCTGCTGCTCTTCCATTCTCCTCTTCTCTTCTTCGTGCTTCTTCATGTCCTCCTCCGCACGGAGCCTGATTTCCTCCTGCCTGCGCTTGATCTCCTCGTTTGGATCGATCTGGAATGGAACGAACTCTGGCATTGGTGGCAATGTTGGCATCTTCGGCTCCTCGTGCTTGGCATCTTCCTCACCAGGCATTGGTGGGAGTACTGCAGCTGATGGCGCTTCACTGTCATCGTCTGGCATTGGTGGAAGAGCGGGCATCTCCGGCTCTTGCTGTGGAGATGATGGCATTGGTGGAATCGACTTCTCTTCAACAACAGGCATCTGTGGGACTTTTGGCTCAGCTGGTTTAGGTGGCTGCTCGACTGGCATCGGTGGAGCGGCTGGTTCGAGTGGCTTCTGCGGTGGTGGAACTGGGAATGAAGGCAACTGTGGATTTGGCTTTGCTTGCTCCACTGCTGGCATGAATAGCGGCTGTGGTGGAAGCTGCGGGATTGGCTTCTGTTCCACGACTGGTTCTGCCGACTTTTGAGGTGATGATGGTGTTGGGAAAGAAGGCAATTGTGGGTTCGGCCTTTGCTCGACAATTGGTGCTGGAGACAACTGTGGAATTGGTGTTTGTCCCGCTGGTTGAGGTGGAAGTTGTGGGATCAGCTTTTGCTCCACGACTGGGGCTGGTGAAAGGTGTGGTGATGATGGTGCTGGGAACGAAGGCAATTGTGGAATTGGCTTCTGCTCCACAACAGGCGTTGGAGGTGCTGGTTGAGCAACAAGCTTTGGCTGCTGTGGTATTGGCGAGAGCGGTGGGAAATTCTTTGTGTTGACTGTTCCCTCATTATGAAGTCTCTCATGTTCCTTCTTGAGAGCCTCTTCCTTGGCTCTATGCATTGCATCTTCCTCTTCCTGCATTCTCCTGAGATCCTCGTTGATCTGATTGAGGAAGCTGTCGTTCTCATGCTTGAGCTTCTCTTCCTCTTCAGCCTTTCTCTTCTCCTCTTCTTCGACTTGCTTCCTGTATTCCTCTTCAGCTTTGATTCTTGCTTCTTCCTCGGCCTTCCTGATCTGCTCCTCTTCCTGCCTGAGCTTCTCGAACTCCTCATTTCTGAGTTTCTCTGCGGCTTCTTCCTCTTCTTGCATTCTCTTGAGGTCTTGTTCGATCATTCTCTTCTTTGCAGCTTCCATTGCCTCCTCTTCCTCAGCCTGCTTCCTGAGCGCTCCTTCGATCATCTGCGCCTGCATCTCGTACTGCATTCTGAGGAACTCCTCTTCTTCCTGCTTCTTTCTCTCTTCCTCCTCTTGAGCTTTCCTTCTCTTCTCTTCTTCTGCCTGAAGACGCTTGAACTCTTCCTCGGCCTTTCTCTGCCTCTCCATTTCCTCCTCCTTCATCCTTCTCATGTCTTCCTCGAGCTGCTTCCTGCGCTTCTCTTCTGTGAGTTTGTGCTGCTCCTCGATGCGGCGCTGTTCCTCTATTGCCTCCTGCTGAGCCTTTTCGTACTCTTCCTGGGCCTTCTTGAGTCTCTCCTCTTCTTCGGCCTGCTCCTGCTCGTACCTGATTCTCTCGCGCTCGTCTTCTTCCTCCTGCATACGCCAGAGGTCCTCCTCAATCATCTTGATACGCTCATCTTCCGGCATGTTGAACTCCTCTGAGAAACCACCGCGTTTTACGTTGAGGCCGAGTTCCTCGATAATCGATGATGCAGAGCGATGTCTTGGCTTGGGTGGTGGCTTTGCAACTGGCTGGATTGCTGGCTTCGAGTTGCTTGTCTGTACTGTCGTTCCGTTTGGAATTGGCGGTGGCTTTCCTTGTTTCCTTGGCTCTGGAACGAAATTGTCCGGCAATGGTGGCAGCATTACGTTATCTTCCGGTGGTGGCGCAAATTTGATGTCCATTGTCATGTCTAACGCTCCAGGAGCGTCCAATCCTTGTCTGTCTGATGGAGATTTAGGTAATTCGAAAGTTGGAGGGATACCTTCCATCTTTTGATGAGCGGGTGGTGAAAAAAGCTCTGAACTGAAGAATGTGTGATCGAGAGTACTGACATTCGGCGTTTGCGGCAGTTGGAAGTTGATATTCACCGTTGGAGCTGACTCACGATGCATTGGCTGCTCAGAGCTTATTTGATTGCCCCTATAATCCGAAGAAATCGAAATTGAATCATCATTTTGTGTATCAGTCGTTATTTGTGAATCATATTGCAAAGGAGAGTTCATTAAGATCGATAATGATAGTCCTCCATAGCTCTGCGCCTTATTTCCTTTTCTGTCAAAGTTATTCACTGGATCATCATCTAATCCAGGAAGATTGCCCATCATCGAGAATTTATCAAATATGATTTCTGCTTGGTGGTTACCCGCGAGCATTTGGCCCACGGATATCGGCGGTAAAGGAACGAAATTTTCAATAAGATTTTCGTTTGTTGTGTTTCTGACGATTGTCAGTCTACCCTTCGAATACCTTGTCTCACTTGATACGTTTATCGGTGGCGGGACCGGTTTCGACGAAGGCGGAGGTGGAGGTATTGCTGGTAGCTCGTCGAAAGGCTTAATCTCCAGGACGTCCACAGTCAAGGATCTCGCCTGCGGCGCTCCTAATTTCAAGCATTCTGATGATTTCCTTCGCCTCCTTCCGGAACAAAATTCTGTTTCTCCAGTATTTGTCGGTTTTTCGAAGAAATCTTGCTCCTGATTTTTATCCTTGTTTAAAACTTGATCGACTCTATTATTGATAACGGCTGAAATTAATTGCATCCAACTTTTTCTATCTGATTCGTTTTGCGCAACTAAGTGATAAACGCGTTTTTTCGATGGCCAGCTCAACGACATCGCTGGCTGATACTTGCAGCGCGGATCTTCAGTGATAAATCCATCAGAAGACAGCTCAATAACGCCTTTTAATTCGCCGCCTTTGTCTGAGTAATAAGTCAACTGCTTCCGCGTTAACTGAAACCATCTTTTCTTCCACGTTTTGATAAGTCCGCCATCTTTCGAGAGATATCCCTCTTTTAGGACTTCGAACATAAACAAATAAAATTTCAGTTTGTCATTTCATTTTTTGGGACTTTCGCTAAAAATTTGCTCTTCTTCTATAGGAGATCATATACTAATGAAGTAAAAATTTGACACAATCTGAATTTTTGAAAATCTTTTTTACTCTATATATTTATGCCTGTAAAATCAGTCTTCGTGAAAATTTTCAGATTAGAATTTTCAGAATCTTTTCAGAAATTTGAGTTTGACTGGAATTTTGGCATTTACATATGATGTGTGTTATAAATTTATGAAATTTTTTGGCCGAGAGTTTTGATAAAAAAAACTCAAAACTATCTGCATTTTCGTTATGTATCCATCACGTGAAGTCCAAAAACGATAAAAAAAAAGTTTTACATATCATTACAGAAAATATTTGTTTTTGGAGTTCGTGAACTACATATGTTAATGCTCCGTCAGGAGTCCTTTATGCCTGCACACAGTGATATCTAAATCTTCCCTTTATTACAGTTTTTCTATTTAATTTAGGAGATAAAGGCTTATTATTGCTACACTATATAGCTTTGGAGTTTCTGAGTTTGGGTGAGAAAGTTATCCTCATCATTATTATAAATGTTATCTCGCATTCATTAATTCAATCTCGCGATATCTGCCCATAACTTTTCGGTTATATATTAATTTTCTTCCACAAAAATTGGATGTGGACTTATAATTGGTCACACGTTTATACCAGAATCACACACTTGATTTAACGTCTTGAAGGGTTGCTTTACTCATTGTCATTTTATTTTTGTTCTATTTTTGAACTATGCTACATACTTACGAAGCATTATTAATGAATATATCACCAATTTATATCATATAATCTTAAACACCAAATCCAACTATTACACAATAATTTACTCGTCTATTCATGGATATTTCACAATTTCCAAGGTCATAAAAACATAATACATTTATTCAAAAAAATATAGTTTAGTAATATGATAAAATTGATTTACGGAACCTTCTAAATTTTGATGTGCTTTATACGTTTAAGTTCTCATTGATATTTTAAATAGAGTCCAAATATCGAAGAGATATTCAGGTAAATATTAATATATAGATTAAAATCTTTTCTAAAATGATTCGACATAAATAATTAAATGATATATGATAAATGATAAGATTCAAAATTCATTGTATAAAGAGATAATTGAAGATTAATTGCTTGGTAAAAAATGGAGAATCAAAAGAGACAATGAGTTTCTCACCATCTTTAAAATCACTTTCACGGACACAGGTCAATTATCACGACATCAGAATGACGCGAGAGCAGGAAGAAGAGGACCCTATTGAAGGGTCTGATGATGAAAACAGAATTCCTTCAGCGCAAAGGCCTCATTTTGAAACTCCACCGAGTTCTGATAAAGAAAACGAGTCGGATGTTGAATCAATAGATTCTTCCTCCGACTTTGTGAAAGAAAATACACAAGTTACAATTATAAAGCCGCCAATTCAATCTTTAAAATCGATGACTCCTAACAAAATCGAAATACATCAAGAATCAGATATTCATGACTCTATTGACAGTGATTCAATAAGTCAAAGCCCTAAATCAGAAAAAGATGAAGAAATCGATTCTTTATCTGAAGTTTCTCAACGAAATGAAGATGCAAATTCCGAAGAAATCGAAGAAATTCATTCATTTTTGACTTCTCAATATGAAGAAATTGATACTCAAGGAATTGATGAATTTTTCAAAGAAGAATTCATTGGACTTGAGTTGATTGAAGACCTTACTGATACTCTAGACATTTGGGACTGTGATTTAACAAGAGTTTTATTATGTCATTATATTCCAATTGAAGGTGAATCAAAACACGATAATTTTCAACAGATTATAGCTTCTGGAGATATATTATGTATTACAAGCTCAAAATCAATTAACAAAGAATTAGATAAAAATTCTCGCTTCCTTCTTAAAGAACCATTCAAAATATTCAAGTACCACGATAGGTACGCTGTAATATCCCCTATATTAGTTTTAATGAAATAATATTTTTATATATATAAAATTTGTTTGTAATTTCTATTATGAATAGTTTTATTTTCTTTATTAGAATATAACAATACCGTAGCGAAATCTATAGGTCAAAATATTTTTGGAAAAATTATTATTCTTCCAATATTATTTTGTATTCTATAAGCCTCCTTAAAATATATCTATTTTGAATAATAGAATAATCAAAACATGTTTTGAGAATAAATATATAAAGATTAATATAATGAAAACATATTTCTTTGACGCATTTCCAACATTCTGTTGCGGATAAACATCTTATGAATGAAGAATTTGGCTACTTTGAAAATAACAATTATTGAAACAATTATTCTGAGAATGTTTTCAAAACCAAGTTCATTGTATATAGTCTTTGGTCCATAGCACACAGAGTTGAATGAATTGCCCTTTCCTAAAACATAATGACCTTTAATTGAAACTTCTTTCTGTGTATCGAAGCAACATCCAGAAATCACTGCTTCACCATCATTTACATAGATCGAAGCTGATTTCACGAAATTAATCACTTTGTGGAAATTAGATTTTTCAATATTTCCATCAGAATCACCTCCATCGACCCAAATTGCCAGGCCCTGTTCTGTGTTATATCTCGACACAATGAACAACAAATTGCAGCTTCTCACGTTGAAATTACACTGATAAAGTCCAAAACCTAAGTTTTTGCCGCCTGCAGTGATATTTGCGACTGTGCTATAGTCAACAAGGGCTTGGGAGTATCCAATTTCAAATGTGCTGCACACGAAATCCGGTTGATTGTAAGTTGAATTTGATTCGTGGAAAATATTGAGTTTTCCGTAATATTTCGCGAAAATACAGAATTCTCTCGCGTCAATCTGTGTGAAAACACTTTTATTGACAACCAATTCGATATTACTTCCAGTCATTCCAATTACGCCATTTCTGCCTCTCACATTGCCGTGATAAGCTTGAGAATTGACCCAATTGAGAGTTCCAGTTATGTAAATGCATCCAGCTTCAGGAGCTTTGCAGTAATCGAATGTTGAAAAAGAAATGGCTGCAGTAACAGATGAACTTATTGCACCGCCTTTATCTTCGCTTTGGCAGTCGTAGAAATGGCAGGAATGACAGATTAAAAGTCCATTTGTTGCGTCAATTCTTCTTTGTCTAAATTCCATATCTTTGTATTCATCAGAATTGAGTTGAATTTCTTTATTCATTAGATTCTGAAACTCGAAGTCTTTAGATATTTGGAATTTTTGATGAATATTTCGCGATAAAATATTTTTCATTGAATAAAATTCGATATTTTTGGAACAATTTATATAGAACATTAATTTTGTTATCATAAAAACTATGAAAACAACACTGGAAATGTTTAAAAACAAACTTTGTTTAATGGCCGTCAATATAAGAATGAAAAAGAAAAAATGAAGTTATCGAAACTAAAAAAATTTCATATTTTGAATAATGCAGGAATGATCTTTATAAATATACAAAATATCTTTAAAAAATTAAGGAATATAAATATTTTAGTATAAAGTGTGTCAAACTAACATAATTATGAGTGATCATTAAACAATGAAAAGGATTAATCGTTCTTCTTCAATATATTCGCAACAACTCGCTTATATGCGACGAATAAGAAATACATTGTGAATTCTATTGCCGTTATCAAGAACAGGACTCTCTCGAATGTCGATGTGTCGATGCTATCCTGTTGTTGAGAGTTTTGTGACATTTGGAGAAGATTAACGTCCGGTTTGTTTTTCATGAACTCTTTTGTGTAATTCAAGACGTATTCTCTTGATTCGTCCATAGATTCGTGTATTTCTTTACCAAACTCTGTTAAATTCACGAAGGTGGTCTCCCACATAGACACGATTTCGTTCATTATCTTCTCTTTGATCGTCAGAGCTCTCTGAGTGACACCGAGCATTCTTTCGAACCTCTGCTGTAATATAGGACCAATGATCTTTTGTATTTGTTCCATGCTGACTTTCATTCTCAATCTATTGCATGTCTCATTGATAGCCATGAGTCCCTCCCTTATATTCACCAAATTTCCATCAAGTGTGTTATTCTGGTCCAATGATTGATTGATTAATTTGTAGACGACTTTCATTTTGTTTCTGCGAATTTGTTTCTTTGTTTTCCTCGTGTAATACGATTCATCGAGTAATTTTCTGTTGAGATCACTGCTGTTGTCGTTTGGGGGCTCCTCGTATTGCGAATTTAATGTAACATTCACTGAAAGAAGATCCAAATCTCCGGTGTGAATTTTTGTGTTGTAGCCTAAGAACGAGAAATAGCCCTCGGAAACCATATCCTTCTCCGTTGTGTTGAAGCAGGGCCTGAAATCATCATCAACTGGCGTTATATAATCCATTGTAAATCCTGTTTCATTCTTTTTGACTCTTATCGTAAATGGATGTCCCTTATTGTTGATTCTACACATAAATTTATACTTAACATTGCGCTCTTCCACGTTATGAACATATCTATAATAAACAGGAAGTGTTCCATTGTTCATCTTCGATGTGTTGACGTAAACAGCGAGTCCTGTGTACTCATCGATGTTCTGTGTGCACAATTCTCGCGTGTGGAAGAAAGCAACGCCTTCAGGACCCGTTCCGCCGGGCGAAAACTCAGAAGACATCGTCCAATGCTCTGCATATGTCGGAACGCGATGACAGATGCCGCCAACATCGTAATCAACGTGCGTTAAAAGCTGAAAATATTCTTTTGTAACGATTGTGTTGCCGGAAACGGTCCAATTTCCAACTTCACAGCCATAGGTGAGGTTGTATGGAGGAATAAGACTGTAATGAGAAAGTTCTGAAAAAGCTGTAACGAAAAATGTGAAAAACATTATTTCTGATTTTTGTTATCTTTTTGACAAAAGTGAAATCCAAATTTAGCCAAAATCCATCCAAACCACAGCACTCCTCTCGCAATTGATTCTTTTCGCATCAAAATTAGTGTTTATCGCTAAATATTTGCAAAATGATTTCAAACCTTAAAATTATCCATCAATAATCTATCAACATTATCGCTCCCTTCAGAATATTCTAAAAACATCAGCGCGAACCTTCATTTATAAAAAATATTTTTCAAATTTTATATTCAAACAAATTTACTTCTCACAATATAAGACTAGGCTTAATACAATGTGTATTGACCAAATATGGTGTGACTAGAGCAAGTGCTTCAACAACATTATTGTGATTTGATTGAACAGCAATATAAATTGGTGTTTTTCCTTCTGCATTTATTTGATCAATTTTTGCACCGCTATTGATCAATAATTGTGTTGCTTCTGATGAATCTGAATCAGCGACTTTGTGAAGGCAGTTGCTATTCAATGCATCAATATGATTAACGTCTGCTCCATGTTTTATAAGAGATCTAATTGCACCGATATTTCCATTGTATGAAGCATTAAACAAAGCTGTTTGACATTTATTGTCTTTTTTGTCAATAGCTGCATTATAGCGAATTAATAAATCCAGGCAACGATTGGCTCTAAATAAAGCTGCATGAATCAATGGTGTTTTTCCATAGCATTCACTGTATTCTACGTTTGCTCCGTTTTCTATTAAAATTTCTGCAGCTTCATCTTGATCACTTTGAACAGCAATCATTAATGGAGTCAATCTTTGTTTATTCACAATATCAACATTCTGGTTGATCTCTATTATGGACTCTAAGAGAGGAATAAGTCCATATTCTGCTGCAGTGAATAATAAACTTTCATCAAATGATGTTGATTTTTCGATTTGTTCACAAAACAAAGGAAGATTGAATGATTCCATGAAATCAATTGAAAACCTTTAAATAGCTCTATAAACTCATTCCTATGGTTGTTAGCGGCTTTTCGGAAACAATTCTCACTGAGGACGAACTTCTGGAAGTTCTCGTAAATAATGTTTTTGTTTCCTCCAATGAAAGATTTCTCGAAAACATTTTGATCGATTTTTGCATCATTCATCTTCAAAAACTGATAACATTTCTCTGACCCATACTTTGCTGCAAGTAAAATCACTATGTTTTTGTCTTCCAAGTAATCAAACTCTTGTATTCTCTCAACTTCATCATGTAAAATGCAATATTCAACATAACTTTGTTCATGAACATTTAAAAGCTGTTCTAATGTAATATTATCATCATTCATTGCCAGTTCTACATTAATTAACTGTGCTTTGTGCAATATATGCTTCAATGAATGAAAATCATTCAAAGATTTTTGATATGCTTGGAAATTGATCAAATCCGTAAGTTCTTTGCATATCATTAGGTAACTTTCGCGTTTTCTATAATCAATTTCACAGAAAACATCAAGAATTTGCAATATATTGATCTTTGAAAAGATTTTCTGCAATAAACTGCTCCGAAATAAATTAACTATGTCATCTATATTGTTTTCATTCAGATTTTTGAGTTCTTTGAAGATTCTCAATTGATCTAAACAAGATTGTGAAAGTTTCATCAATCAAAATGAAAAAAAAATTGTATTGAAACAATCTCTTTCTTCAACTTCATCAACTTCACTTTTCAAAAACTTTTGAACACAGCTTTGAGAACCCAAATTCTTTTGATAAATTAGATTTTGCTGTTATCGAAAAAATAAGAAATAAAACACTTCTACTTAAGTTACATATATCAATTTTAAGAATAAAAGCAACGGTTTATTGGATTGTTGGAATTTTTTGTATATTTTTTGTATTTTTCTTGATTTACTAAACCAATGATTAAAACGATGCAAAGGTATGTTTGTCAATTAAATGATCGTAAATAGCTTCATTTTTGAATTATTTATCGAAATATTAAAATTGTGTATAAGAAAGCATTGTGCAATCGATCAAATCTCAAACAAAAGAAGTTTTGATGTACAAAAGAACTTTGAATAAAAATTGAACTACAAAATATATGTTTCTTGGTGGCAATTGAAGAAGTTAATGTACCGTTCACTCTTCATCTGACCAATTAACTTTGAATAAATTTTTTTATGAATGAATGTAATGATTGTAAATGTGGAGATTTCTTGTCATTTGTAAAATCATTCGATCTGAGATTCGTCTATTGTGTTTTTCCAAACTTCAATATAAAAAGGTCCAATTCTTTCGAAAAAGTGGGTCCCTTCGTTATACGTTATACAGGAACCAAATTCTGTTCCAATGACGCAACTCCAACCTTCAAAATATTTGTTATCGAAACTTTCTTTAATTTTTTGTGCGATTTTGTTTAAATCGTCAAATTCCTGAATGCTCTCCTTGAATATAGCCATCAGGCTGTCTCTCTGATCCTGTGGCATGTCATTTCTTGCATCAGAAGCGTTTTTAGCTTCCATTTATTTTTTAAATAATTTTACCAATAATAAAAATATTTATGAATTTGAGCATTTTTAATTTCTTTTAATTTCCACATTTTAACTTTATGGAGTCGTATTATTTTAAACATATACCAATAAGTAATTCTAAAAATTCATAAACAATCAAAATCTTCATCAAAATTCAACAATTTCAAAAAAATTTCCAAATGGAAATAAATAACTTTTGAATATAAATATGTATTTAAAGTCAAAATCGAAATATGAAAATTGAAATACTGTACGTTAAGAGGAAAACAAATATCATTTTTTCTCAGTGAAAGATGAGTCTTCTCCATGAAAGCGAACGAGAAATACTTGAGATGATCGGCAAAGATGTTCTTGAGAGTTGGTCCAATGAGAATGTAAGGCCCGATTATCCAGAAAATGTCAAAGATTCGGTCAAGCAATTAATAACGATGCTTTCGACACCAAAACACGATCTCCCAGAGAACTGGCAAGAGAAATTCAGGAAAATTGTTGACAAACTCAGTCCAATTGATTTCGCAATTTACGGAAAGAATATTTCATACTTTTTACTATCGAATTCTAAAGGAACATCAGCAAAACAGTACCATTCCAATGTCAAAACACATAAAAAACATAGAGATTATTATCAGATGAAAGCTTTGTTGGCAAAGAAGAACCAAAAGCTCTCGATTCCACCGAGAAACTTCCCAGAATGGCTTCCAACAATATGCGAAGACTAAATTTACAAGTTTAGGGATACCTCGCAATATATTAACAAATCTGCCAGTTGGAAAAGTCTTTAGTTGTTGATATCCAAAATTCTATTAAGTTTTGTAATTATACGTTGTATTTTTATATTTGATTTTAAAATCTCATTATTTTCATAATACAACTGACAATCAGCATTTTTATTCATAATATTTAATACACATCGTTATATACTGAATATATCTCCGATTAAAAATATTTTTCGATGTTGACAGCCATCTACATGGAAATATCATTATCCTAAAGGTTTTATAAATAGGTTTGCGTTGTTAAACCTAAATCTATCGAATAAATTTTAAGATATAAAATACAAAAAATAAACAAATTGGAAGTGTGCAAAATCCTGGGCACAGAAATTAGAGATTAGTCTTAGATTAGCAGACAGCAGAAGCTAGAATTTTTCAGACGACCATCATATGGATCTGTTTTTGGATCGATATCGTAGTTTGTCATCATCTTATAGAAGACAGGAAATGTAATTTTGCCATTTATAGATCCTGTTTCGTTCTCTAAAGTCAATTCAACATCTTTCTTCGACAATTTCTTGTTTACGAACTTTCCTATCTCGATGATATTGTCCATTGTCAGTGCTCCATCTTTGTTTTTATCAAATGCTCGGAATATAATCTTATATTGATTGAGTTCATCATTATACAATTCGCTTTTGATATAAGTGATAAAATCGAACTTGCTTATGGATCCTTCGTTGTTGAAATCAATGCCACGAAAGATAATGTCTGAATTTTGTTGTGTTATACTTTCATTATTGGGCAATTGCTTAATTAACTGATAGAACTTGTCCTTCAGAAGTGTGTCTTTCTTACCTAAGTCAAGTTCTTCGTACTTCTTCTCAAAATCAAGAACAATTTCTTCTTTGTTCAAAATCTTAAACTGACACTTTTCCATATACACACTACCAAAATTCTTGCATCTTTGGAATCTACATATCATGGAAAGTCAATTTTTTAACTCAAAAATCGATTTTGAAAGCAAATAGTTATAAAAGGGGTGTTCAAAAATACATAGGGTTATTAAATAAATTTTAAAAGATGAAAAACCGAATGTTAAACAGAGTATTATTCTACCCATTGTTTATTCTCATGCTTTTGTAGAAGTGATGCTTCGAGTTTATGACTCCTTGAGTCTTTCTCGGTAAATCTTTAACATATATTCGATAACTAACACTTGATTGGATACCACTCTGGGAGTAGAGAGTATAGATCAAATTGTAGAAATCTGGCTCCTGAGGAGGCGTGAAAGTGTCAGTAAACGTAAATTTTTTTCCGTTATCTGTGTTGGATACGACATTTGTGATATTATTACTAATATTTCGCGATATTGAGTATTTCTCTCCAATAATAAGTCCGTTAACTTCAAAATTAATTGAGATTTGAGATCCAACAAGTGAATTATTTGGTATAACTGAAGTGTTTGTAATGAAATAACGCAAGGATGTGATTCTTGCAGCACCGTGACCTGGATTTCCTATTGATGATCTTCCATCAAGAAGATCAAAACTCAAATTTCCAGGAATAGAGGTTGGTTGAAGGTTGTGGAAGGAAGTGACACCACCTATATATCCGGAGCCTCCTCCAGCGTGAGCATTCACACATGGAGAAGTTCCACCGTAATATCCACCTCCACCACCCCCACCGGGGCTTGATTTATCATCTATTGCTCCTTTTTCGCCATTCAGTTTTTGGTATCCTGAATATTGATTAGCAGAGGGATAATCGAAAATATTAAATCGTGGTGGACCAGCGGTTTCACCGCCGCCATAACCAACCCGTGTGACGCTGTATCCATATCTAAGGGTGGCTGCGCCTGCTCCACCTGCGCCACCGGCAACAATGACACGAGAATCGATTTCAGTATTTCCGATGCGGATATCAGTGCCTCCGCCACCGGAACCACCTTGATCATCATCTTCCTTGTAAATGTCCTGTGGAACATCACCGCCGCCATTGTAACCGCCTTTCAATTCTCTAGTGGAGTGTACAGGAGCATCTTCCCCACTTCCACCAATGAAAACGTATACAACGGACTCAGTACCAAGCTTCTTATACCCCATTGAATAACCACCACAGCTGAAATTAGAGAGAGCTCCATTCAATCTTCCTCTTCCTCCCCGAGCACCCCAAACTTCGAACTTGTACAGTCCAGGTGGCAGTGTGCTATAGATGTAAGTACAGTCACTTGAACTTGAGCATGGATAAGAGAATGAAGCCGTGGTTCTATCACTAAATAATATCCTTAGAACTCCTTTGGAGGGGTCACCAAGCTGCCAATTATTCAACATCATACAAAAATATCACTTTTATCACAATCGACCTTTACATCATTAAAAAAATTATGGCCTATGATAGCAGATATAATTTCAAATAAATTTCGAACAAAGTCGTATTAAAAGTGACGGACGTTTTCTCCAAAAAGTGAAAAGTTTTCAATTTTTGAGAAGTCTGTTTGATTTATTCCGGAATTGATCTGATTGTTAATAAATAAAAATAGCTAGATATTTGGATTCTACTTGTTATAATAAATAATATTTCCGCAAAGAATCAATTTGTGATTGCTCTTATTAATTTCCTTTCGGTAATTAATTCGATTCTATTCTTCAAACTCTGTAGGTACTACATATGATACATAGGGATGCTGTTCTAAGCGTAACAATGGAAAATCTCGTATCAAATTCAGTTTATTCATTTCCTCGGAATTAGATTGGATTTATAACACATAACAAAGCGACATATAGGGTGTCAGGAGGTGCGTGCGTATCTCGAGGCCAGAGTGTGCTAGAAAGATTCTGATTGCATAAGATTATAGTTTAGTCATAGTACATACCTACATTCTTAACCACCCAGTCTAATCTTGTAAGCCACTCATTAAAAACGTTTTGCAAAATTTTTTGAGGAATTGCCTTGCAAATTTTCTCCACTTTTTCCAAAACCTCTTCGCCAGACTCACATGATACTCCTTTTAACCTAAGTTTGATATCACCGAATAGGTAGAAGTCTGAGGGTGCTATATCTGGTGAATAAGCTGGGTGAGGAAGGATATTGATGCCGTTGCGCTCGCAAAAATCTTTGACACATTTTGCAGTATGGGGTCTGGCATTGTCCATATGGAGATGGATGATTGTTTGACGACTCCTGCTCTCCGACTTGTACATATGAACTATCCGTTGTAACATATCGTTAATAAAGTATGTGCTGCAGAACTTGATACCCTTTGGAAGAAGATCTATGAAGAGGATCTTATTCCGTGTCCATACAATTGTCAACATGCACTTTTTTGACGAAATCATCTTCTTTGGCTTTGTTGGCAGTTTTTCATTCTCCTGTACCCAGATGCTATCATAACTGTACTCGAAATAAAACCAGGACTCATCAAGGGTTATATTTATGTGTCGCTTGCGTTTCAGGTTTGCACTCAGCTCATTGTGAAGTTCAGCTGAAGTTAGTAATAATATGTTCGCACTACCCACGACTACGCCGTGGCTACTGCGAACATCTTTTTATATAATTACTGAAATCACAAATTATAAAAACAATATTTATTAATGATATATTTTACGATAGAGTTAGTTTTACAAGTTAGGTTCCCCCATATAGAAAATAAATTTTTGAATTGCTTACAAATTAACGTTAATTTTATTTTGAAATTCCTGACTATATAAAATCTATTCAGTTTTTGAAAAAATTTATGACTAACTAACTAAAAAAAGAAAGCGAAAGGAATTTATGAAGAAAGAAATTTGAAAATTAATTTTAGTGGTTATGAGAGAAATTTATTCAGTTTTTGAAAAAAATAATTTTTGACTAACTAACTAACTAAAAAAAGAAAGCGAAAGGATTTGGGGGTAAGGAAATTTTGAAAAATAATTTTAGTGGTTATGAGAGAAATTTATTTGGATTTAATAAACCCTATACCACGTGTAAACAGTAATGTATAGAGGCATATAATCAGTACCTGAACCAGTGTCGGCAGTGTTTCCGTAAGCTGAATAAAAAATAATATTTATTTTTGAATCTTAATTCACAAGAACGTACTTCAAACAAATTTTATATTTAGTGATTATATCCATATAATCGTTTGAGTACTTATATTTAAAATCAACTCCGTTTGACCCCATTTGTTCAATGACTCTTATTTGTGAAATTTTAAGAAATGGTGAATATTTAATACAACATGTAGTTTCATGATCTAATAAATCTATTTTTACCTCATGACCTGTCTTTAACGAAATTAATGTTTCAAGGTCTTCTTTCGGTAATAAAATTTGATTGTGTGAAACTAAATTAAAAATTAATTTCTTATCTTGGTCTAATAAAATACTTTGATATAACGAAAGAAGGAATTCATCAACAGATTTATAATTAACTTTTAAGTCACTGTAGGGATTCACAACTGCTTCTCTTGTTATGAATGGTACAGGTGGTGGGTCATATTCAACTCTCACTGCATCATTAGCTGTCGTTTCTTTTATGTCTTTCAGTTCTGTTTCGTTTGTTAATTTATCCGAGCTATAATTTTTAATGATAATATTATTTGTTGTTCGTGAATCGACATTACTTGTTGGTTCAATAGGAACATTAACAGCTCCAGCAAGAATACTTTTACTCCTCATTTCCTATTAATAAAAAACTTTTTATTAGTTTAAAAAAATGAGCGAATCTCCTACTTTAGAAAACTCAGTACAGCAGGTAAATCAAATTAATATTTTGAGTCATGATGACAAAGGCGTAACAATTCGAAACGTTGAGAATTTAAACATGAAGGCAAGGAAGAGAGGAAGAAATATTCCAAAAGGCACTGACCCAAAAATATATGTAAATGATGGAAGCTTTGGTTCAAATCTACATTACGTCAAAGGTCAAAGAGCTTATGCTTTAAAGAACGAAAAACCATCACCACAAAATTCTTATTCGAATAATTTCCCTCAGGAATTGACAACATCACGAAAGGTTGACGAACCAGTAGGAACTAAACTTCATAAATATGGAGAGAGTGGTGGATATCATTTATTTACTTATCCTACCCTTAGATCAAATATATAAATGTTGTACACTTTCGGGAATTTCTTCTTCGTTATCTTCATAATTTAATGTTTCATACCATTTTCTTATTTCTGAAGACAATAAATATATACTAACTATTAATAAAATTTTATTCGATACTTTCATTTATATTATATAAAAATATTTTTATCAAATGGATTTATTATTAGTATTTCGTGAAAGTATTATTTGATAATATTTATTATCGTCGGTAAATGTTAGCATTATTTTTATATTCTCGTTGTTATAATATTTTCCCTTAATTTCGTTTATGTGCAATAATATATTATCACAATTTTTGACATCATCAATGATAACAAGACCATCCTCATTATCAAACACGACGCGTAGCGACAAGTCCAAAGGACCCAAGTTCATCTTTAATAAGCGATTAAAATTAATTCTACGATTACAATATCTCTTCTTAGGAACGAAGTCTAAAATTTCAAAGCAAGTAAAAGATTTTCACAATACATCAAGTGGTAATGCACCCAAATGGAATTTATTAGAAACAGATAATGCGGTAGTTAATCCTACAGTGGGTATGATAAATGCAGCGGTTCCATATATTCCTGGTCTATATGGTCCATCGTGGAGAGGTATTAAAAACTCAAGAATAAATGTTATTAGACATAGAAACGGAAGGTGCCTGGGGTCAAAGACCCTACACAAAGAGAAAATAAAACATAAGTAAAACTTTTATAACATTATAAAATAATTTCCACAAAATCGAGTGCATAAACTTCGGCTTCATCCTCTCGTCAAGCATCACCAGAAAAACCATATTTTAATCATAAACGAATTCGTAGAGTTTCACCTTATGTTTTAGCAACAACGGCTCCATTTGTGATATACGGTGCATATAAAGGAATTAAGTATTTAACAAAAACAGGATCGAAACCTCAACCGAGAACAAATGTTAATTTTTCAAGTTTAATTTAAAAAATTATTTTTATCTTTTATATAAATGACGGGAAAAATAAAAGCAAGTCAAAGAACAAAAATGTTATTAGATTACGACACACACACAAATGAGCCCGTGCCGCTTCGCTTGCTTCGGGCTAGGATAAATGAACCCGACCCCCTGCGGGGCTCGGGCTCGTTACTCTTAACCTGATTATATAACGGATTTTTATCATTTGCGGATTAAGTTTAATTTTAAAAATATATTATTTTTTAATAAGTAAATAGATGGACAGGGTAGACGTTGGTTGCCAAACGATTTCATTTGCTGATAAAATTGATGTTGAAAAGTTTTTGATGCGTGAATTTCCGAACAAACGCGAAATATTGGTTTCTGAATTATCGGAGGCTTATTTTGAAATTTTCGGGATAAGGAAATTTTATGAAGAATTTAAAAAGGATTTGAAAAAGTCGATGAGATACAAAGCTCGTACAATAAAGAAGGTCAAATATATTGTACGATTGGTTTAGTAACAGTTTGTTATTTTTGTTTTTAGTTGATTTCGATGTGGAAATGAGGAAAGACCCCTTGGGGTCAAGCCACAACGTGGCATGAGGTCGTTTATGTTGAAAATTTGATGAAAAATAATGGAAAACAGTGATTTAGGGGCAAAAATGAAAAGTGCACCGGGTCGGTTTATTTTAAAATAAGTCACTTTTCAAAATTTGAGGATTTGCGGGAGTAAATAAGCAAAATTTGAGGATTTACTGGAGTAAATTAGGGGTTGAAAAAGTGCACCGAGTGCATCGAGTACACCGTGTGCAAATTTGCCCTAGAAAATGTGACAACATTGACATTTTGACAACATTTTATACCCTGTTGTCAAATTGTCGATGTTGTCATACTGCCTATCATCTGGGACCTGCACTTGGTTCACTTGGTGCACTTAAAGAAATGGGACTAAATAACGAAAATTCGAGTGAAAAAACATGAAAAACAGTGATTTAGGGGCAAAAATGAAATTTACGACTCGGTGCACATGATACGTCTACTTGGTGCACTCGGTGCAGTTTGAGATTTCGGGCTGTTTATGTTGAAAATTTGATGAAAAGTAATGAAAAACAGTGATTTATGCATGACAATTGATGTTTTGGGGTTAATGAGGTGTGGAGATAAGGGAAAAAGGGTTAAAATTGATGTATTGACATGCCCTACGGGTTCGGCACTTTGTGCCTTAGGGCTTTCAGCCCGTTGCGAACTTTGTTCGCGTTTTAAATTAACGGGAAAAATAAATGAAGAGGGTTATTGATTTCGTTGCTGTTGTTGAGGGTCGTTTAATATTAATGGTTCTTCTTCGACTTCAACGGATTCAACGGTAGCGCTTAAATACATAGGACATAATGATTTTAAATCGTGAAGGTTGGCGTCAACGAGGCGAAATTCAATATTTGACAAAGAATTAACGGGGAGGTATGAAGAAAATTCAATGTTTGTGTTGATGATTGGATAGTTTGCAGTAAATGAATTATT
>JALKBU010000337.1:0-47355 GCA_023091735.1 Trichomonas tenax
TAAAAAGATTTCAGTAGATAACTTACCTTCACACAATCATTACTTTTCGGGTACAACATCATTGGCAGGAGCTCATACTCATTTAATAAGTAATAGAGGTTATTATGGATGTGGTAACGGAGGAAAAGAAACAATTTCGCGTTATGATATTTCATCAGATACCAGAGAATATAATACGGGTTTAATCATTGATCATGCAGGAAGTCACATTCATTCAGTTTACGGAAACACTGCTGACACCGGTTCAGGTACTGATTACATGCTCCATACATTACTGTTTACACGAGGTATAGGGTTTATTAAAACTGAATAAATTTCTCTCATAACCACTAAAATTATTTTTCAAATTTCTTACCCCCATAAATCCTTTCGCTTTCTTTTCTTAGTTAGTTAGTTAGTCATAAATTATTTTTTTAAATCCAAATAAATTTCTCTCATAACCACTAAAATTATTTTTCAAATTTCTTACTTCATAAATCCTTTCGCTTTCTTTTCTTAGTTAGTTAGTTTGTTAGTTTGTCATAAATTATTTTCAAAACTGAATACATTTTATAAAGTCAGGAATTCCAAAATTAATTTTAACGTTAATTTTTGTAAGTAATTCAAAAATATATTTTCTATATGGGGAAACTAATTCTGTCGTAAATATTAGTATTAATAAATCATTGTTTTTATAATTTGTAATTTCAGTAATTATATAAATAGATGTTCGCAGAACTCGTGGATTATTTTCAAAACTGAATACATTTTATAAAGTCAGGAATTCCAAAATAAAATTAACGTTAATTTGTAAGTAATTCAAAAATTTATTTTTTATATAGGGGGGAACCTAACTTGTAAAACTAATTCTGTCGTAAATATATTTAAATAGATGTTCGCAGAGCTCGAGGCGAAGACTCGATGGGATGCGAACATCTAATTACTAACTCCTTTGAGCAATAAGTATCATTAGCACCTTGATAAATTGGAAATGCTTTAAGAGCGACTGTTACACTTGTATTACCGGTTTCAATGCCATCAAAGAATATGCCAGCACCGTGTCTCTGAGTTGGAATTGTGCATAAGAATGATGTCTGATCTTTCCATGTTCTCGCTAATGGTGTACCATCATCTTAATTTAATGGTCTAATTAATGAATCCTCATATTCTTCAGTGCATTCATGAATTCCATCTAAATCCGATGCTTGCAACATTCGAGTGAAGAATATATCGCCAACTGTCATCATATCCTTTTCTGGATAATTTCTGCCATCAACTGTGACCTGAACGCCACGCAACATTGGATTTTCTAAAACTGTTCTTTGAAGAGGAGATTTAGGAAATGCTAAAACTATGTCTGTCACATTATGCAAAGCATAAGTGAAATCAGAAGTTATTCCGTCAGCTGAAACACATCCATTATTTAAGCTCCTAACGTCTATTTGTTGTGCTGGTATGAAATATGGATCCTGTGGTGTGAAAAGTTTAGGTATTGCTCTTATTGACTCTTCAGTTAATCCATAACCCGGGATAATTGCTTTATCTTCCAAAACAACCATATTTGTGCATCGTAACGTAACTTTTGAAATTACCGGAGTTGCTGTTGTCGCTGCAATTTGAGTGATTAAATTTGCTGACATACCAATTTGAGTGAATTTCCTATCGTATTTAAATGATTTTTCTAGAATCTTTGCATAATTTGCATCAGTAATTTTTTCATAAACATAATTTTGTAAATCAGCAACACGAAATGGATCAACTTGGCAGAAAACTAATGAGTCTTTATCAATATAATATTTAAGAATAATTTCACCAAATGTTTTTGGATAATCATCAAACGCCTGAAATGCTAATAAATCATTAACTGGAATAATTAAATCAAATTCAATATCTGTAGAAGAGTTAGCAGTTTTGAATGTCTCTGATGGGTCAAAATATTTACCCGCAACCGAATTATCATATTTTTGAACGTTATTATATAATGAATGTGTGAACTTTCTGACCTTCCTCTCTGACTTTGGTTTATATGTTGCATATGCATATGATTCACGTGACATCTCCATTTGTAAATATCCAGCGTCTCCTCTTTCCGTTTCAACCTCTAATTGACGTATGTTTTGATTACTTGATCTATAACTAATGAATAATCTCATACATTTAAAGTCTTTATCACATGTAAAGGCTTTATCGGATTCAATAGTGGCTCTTACCCTTCGTTTAATATATGTTTCTCCTAACTGATTAACATCATGAGCGTTATTTGTGATTCTTAAATGTGTTTGTTTTGTGTAATCATAAGGGGCATCAGAATCGAAGCATGAGTTTTCAAGTTCTCTGTAATATCTTCTACCATCATTTTTAGCGAAGACCTCATTAATCTTTTCAAATGATTGAAACACGTTTCCATTTATTGGTTTCGTGTTTGGGATCAAATAGTTTGTCGTCATTTATGTATAAATAAAAAATAATATTTGAATTATAAAATCAAATTTTTAATTATTATGAAAATAATGGGAGCGGGCTTTTTTAAGAAACTATGGGATAAAATAAAGCGTGTAGCCGTTAAATCATGGGATGGAATCAAAAAAGGAGTTAATTTTGTGAAGGATAAAATACTTCCTCATACTGAAGCAATCAGTGATGTGGCAATTTCAATATCACCTCAACATGGTCAAAAGGTTAAACAGGTATTAAATAAAAGTGGAGAAGTCATTAATAGATTAACTCCAATATTGAAATAAAAATAAATTATATATTTTTGTTTTAAATCAATCCAAAAGCTCTTTTGAATTTATTATAAAATATACTTCTTCTTTTTCTATTCACACCTGGAAATTGGACGTATAAAGATCCATTTATGTTCTCCATAATATGTAATTCATGATATTGTATTCCGTTATAATGAAAGAATGCTTCAATAACTGGATCATAAAATAAAAATTCAAATCGATTTCCATTGTATTCTTTTACTTCAAACGCTTCATCTGATAAAGTATCAACATAATTATATTTTATTCCATTATGAGAAATAGTGTTTATTTGGTTTTCAGATTGTGAAACCCATCGAAGATTTGATAAATGATAATCTCCTTTGTCTCTATTGATATGGTCAACTTGTTCTAAATTATTTGGATTTTCTAACCATTGGATAGCGATGACCCTGTGCTTAAAATAGTTTCTTTGATTCAGCGTGATTTTAATATACCCCTTACTATTGGTGAATTCAGAAATGATTTTTTCATTTCCTTTTCTTCTTATATTATAAGGATATTCGGTTTCAATTTCATAATCTTCATCGAACTTTAATATTTCCCACACCATTTTCTTACGAATTAAAAATTATAAAATCTAACTTAATTTATAAAATCAGTATCACGAACCCTCTGGGTTCTGCAGCGCGTGCGTTACTTCACTAATCCTTCAACTAGACCACCTATTGTATTTCCAACTTGTGCCCCAACTACTGGATTCCCTGCTTTTGCTCTAAACACACCACCAATTGTAGAGCCTACCGTTCTCGCTACTGGCGCAATAACTTTAGCAACAGGTTTTATTACTTTATTATAAACCCATCTTCCAGTTTTCTTAATTCCATCCCATAACTTCTTAAAAAAGCCCGCTCCCATTATTTTATAATGAATAAAAAAAATTAAATTATGTTGATGTATTATCTTTTTTATTAGTATGAAATGAAACCAATTTTAAAAATAATTGAAAAAGATGAAGACCAAGATGATCATAATGAAGAAGAAACAATCCTAATTGAACCAGAACAAAATGAAACAAAAATTAAAGTAATAAAACCAGTTACTGAATCAACAACATTTGAAACTGTTGATGAATTTAATGAATACTATGCAAATAATAAAAAGATATTCGAAGAAAACACAACCTGTAAGTTAAATAAAATGTTTAAAATTGAGGGTTTCAAAATTACAAAAATAAAGGGTGTAGTAAGTTTAAAATCTATTCCGCAGTCAAGAGTTACAGCATTAATGAAGATAGAAGATTTAACAAAAAGAATAAATGTGATTGAAGATAGAATAAATCAAATAATTACAGTATTAAATGATGTAAAGTACCATTTTCTAATTGCGACCATGGAAAAATTAATTTCGGCTTAAAGAATGATTTACATTTACCTTACGGTTTGCATCAGAGTTTACAATCCGTCTCCTTCGTGGTGCTCTGCACCTGGCGAAGCTTCAACGATTTCAGTTTCATATTCCCCTTTAAAAAATTTAGTTGATTTTCCATATTCTTTAAAATGTTTTCTAATACCTAATGACTTCCAGTTATTAAAACATACACTATAAATTTTATCTTTATTTTTACATCTTTCATCATTACCAAGAACCGAAGGTTCCAGGCTCTCTGAGCCATATATTTATATCTTAATTTAGTTTTAACATTTAAATATCCATCAGCATTTAATACCTCACAATCTTCTCTAAGAAATATATGCTTTATGTAATCAGGGTTATAAATTCTTCCATTCCTAACTGGCGAAATAAAATCTTCCGACGCTAAGAAGGAAATCTTTGAGTTGCATATATCTGTTTTAATAGGTGTTGAATCATTTTTAATTCATTTTGATTAGATTTGATTAAAAAATTGTATTCATTTAATTGCTTAATACCCCATACCGCGTTTGGCATGACCTCAAGGAGTGGTCTTTCTTCATAAGCTCAGGCGAAACGATTGTCATATATATATAGATTATTTCATCCAAATAAAAAAAAATAAATTATTTTAAAATTAACTTTAAAAATTAGTTGCTCGGAATTACACTCTATATATATGTTGGAATACATCCTCTATATATAGAATGGCAAGTAACCACCACTCTCTACTACTGCAGCTTTGTGGGTCCATGACATAGACCAGAGCCCGTAATATTGAATCGTTTAGTCTGTCGGAAATTAAACGTTAAATCCTTCAAAAATGGGGTCAATACACCATAAATGATTACATCGATGCATTTACAAATTTTGGCAAATAACCCCCACTCTCTACTACTATAACTTTTTTGCTGATTCAAAGTTTGCCCGTGATAATCATATAATATCATATCTATAGATTCTAAATTTATTCCGAAACGCGCTTTTAAGGTTATTTACAAAAGATTTTATTGTTTCTCGTTTTTCTTTTACAAGAGACTCTCTCAGTCGGTGGTTATTATGACTACGAGAGCCGAAAATTCCTTCTCGATGACTATGAATCGATAGATCCTGTTTCTTCATCTTATTTAATATTTTCATGTCAACAAAATTACATTTGCAATTGGTTTCGCGAGGCGAATTACGTCTACAAGAAGAAGATAATGAACGTTTTCAACATTACGTCCAACGCAATGCGCAGTGGCTTCACATTTCATTATAATGAAAATATTTCGATTACTATTGACGCTATTCACAGCATGAATCAGGTTTTTCTACCTTTGGCATTCTTCTACGAACATGCTCCACGCCGCTATGACACACATAATGAAATTGATTCTCCGTATACGACGATTATTTGCCCAGAGAAAAATTACAAGTCGATGAGGGAAATGGCAATCAAGAATATGAACACTTTTACGTTTGTAGACGTTATTGTATCAACAGAAGAGTTCGGATTTCAAGTTTATAATCCTGTTGATAGAGTGCTGACTAAATTCGAGGGCGATGAATATACTTTTCTTCAAAATTCTAAACCACGATTGCTAAATTTAGATTATTATGAAATAATTAGCAGAAAGAACCCAATGCTGCTTGTGACGATTAATTACTTAAGCACCGAACAGAGGGAGGCTCTAATCGAACTCGCGAACGCATATCCTAACTTAGATATATGCATTCCTTCACAATCAGCATTAGAAACAATTCATTTTGTAATGTCGCTGAGTACACAAGAATACATATTGTATTGGCCATCAGTTGGTTTATATTCACCGATAAATGGAGAACAAATGCGAAAAAGACAAAAAAATTTTGCAAGATACGACTCTCAAGTGCTTTTAACGGAAACTGAATTCTACACGTTGTCAGGAAGTGAATATTCATCAGAAGAACCAGATGTAACACCAAATCCATCAATGACACCGCAATATCCAGAAATCACAACAAAATATCTAGAATTAGATCAAATTTTATTACCAACGTCAACACCGAAATCACGTTTTAATATGCTTATGTTCAATGATATCGATTTGGATGATGATTCAATCAATAAAAATAATAATGACAACAATTATAATTATGAACGCGATCCATACAGCAATAACTATAATGAGTCTTACAGAGACTATGACATGTATTCAACTGATCCAGAAGAGCGCATGTATCGAATGAAACGCAATTATAATGATCATTATTACTATGGAATGGACTATCACAGGCGTAGAGTTGTTGTTGCGGAATCATCAAGTTATGAGATGGAACAACCTAAAGTTGAACCACCAAAGATATATGATGATGAAATAGATGAAGAATTCCTTCAATATTATGCAGAGTTGCTTGATTATTATCGCAATACGTCATTGATTGAGCGTGAAAAATATCCTTGGGATATATTTTTCGGGGAAGACAGAAGTGGCGAAGAATATGCGCAATTAGAAATATTTTTCGAAGAATACAAAAAGAGTTCAACGAAAGGTCCAACATTCTCTAATGATGTTAAAATTCCAATCAAAAACAACGCAGATAGGATGGAATTTACAAATCCATATGAATCCGCAGAGTTTGATATGATGCCAGATTACTATGATATGGGAATGTACGAATACCCGAAGATCAACAAACCAGATGAAAATTACATCTATCCAGAATACGTTAACTCGAATATGATAAAGGACAACAAATACTCAATCAATGTGAATTGGTTTGATGAGTCCATCGGAAAACCAAACAAAAGGGAAAGAGCGAACTGGGAAATGAGCGCCTATCACATGCGGCATAGTTCTTTCATGCCTGGGATGGCCGACACCGGAAATAACTGTAAAGAAAACTACGGTGACAGAGATGCGAACATGGCGAACGGAATATACCAATTAGTTGGTTTAGCTGCTCGCCGCGGCATCACATTGGTGAATTTCGACATTGTATGTCCTAAATATCTCGAGAATATGAGCACGAAAGGAAGATTTTGGCGAAACTTTGATTGGGCAAATGTCAAATCGAGAATGGAATTGCCATGGGATGAATATGGTCCTGGAATGGCCAAATACAGACAAATGACTCTTGAACTTTCATATCTGAAGATAAAAGATCATGAAACAAAACCAGTTATGGGAATGTCAATAAGAGAAACAAGAGAGAGATTGGTGAGAGAATTTAAAGAGAAAAATGGCAGACTCTTCTGTCAATTTATTTCTTCCACGGCTTCTGGAATATCAGAATGGCTCCAAAGAGTTCCATATGGTCTCCCTCTGAGGAAGCTTTCAATACCAACAACGAATAGAAATGAAATGGTCAAAGAGTTGAATGCATTTGATTATCAGGATCTTCTTTTGATGAAGAGTGATGTTGCAATATTATTCTATGATAGCAGTTACAAGTCTGCAGAAATGTACAAGAAATTCAGTCAAGTTGCATACGAAAGCAGAGACGACACAGAAATGAAAAATCTAAAGTTTGCCGCAATCAATATTGATTTCAACACTCCAGAATTTACTCATCCAAATGTTTCTGCACCTATAATTATAAATATAACTTCTCCTTCTGTTATCATTCTTCCTCAAACATGGTATCGTTTCATTCCGTTCGTTTGCGTTACTGAGGATAGCGTTGAAAAGCTTAGAGTTCATTATAAGTCCAAAACAAGATTCGATCATCCCCTTGAGATGACGGAAAAGTTATTTAAATTCGAAAAGAACTATGTGAATATTGCGAAAAGAATTTCCAGCTTCACAGATATGAAAAAGACAGTCAGAACGCCAACAGGACAATGTTTGTACTTCAATGATATGTTCCATTATGTTCCAACAATCTCTAAGAATTAAAGTTGCTCTTGATAACAATATTGGTTTACTTATCTTAAACCAATATGAACAGAGCAATTATAGATCTGAAATAAATCTATTGGTATAGAAGTTTTCTATACCAATCTCTTTAATTTTTTATATAATTCATTCCAAAAATGCCTACGATAAAAAACGAAAAATCAAAATTAGAAATGAAGAAAGTCCATCAAAGTGAATGAAACAATTTCATAAAATGATTGAATGAACAGCATTCAAGTGAACAAAGAAACTTAAACATAATAAATTATGATCATTCTTTCCAAATAACAATGAAATTTTAACACAATCATTGAACGAAAATTATCAAAATGATTAAAGAAACTTTCATAGAAAAAGAAATGCTTTTACAACTCTGATAAATCTGTCATCAATTGTACATTTGTAATTATAGAAAAGAACATGCAACAGATATTTAAACTTTTGGAAACATTTCGAGTACTGCAGTACTACGCCCGTATCCGAATGGAAAATGATAATTTTTTATTGATTTTACAATAATTCCTAAAATAGAATGTAATAAACACATAATTATATAAAATGTTCGATGGAAAAAATGCCAAACTTAAATGATAAAATTCAAAAAATATCTGTCAATATTATGTCTACAACATAGAAGGATCTTAGATTCCTTTTCTTGTGGAGTATTGTGCTGTAAGGAACAACAATGTATCAAGCAGATCCTTGACAAATCAATACAAAGATTTAATACAATCTGAAAAAAGTTATATATCAAATATTCTAATTACATTGGAAATCCGAAGTGTGCAGATACTGTATTTAACATTGATAGTGTAGCAGTATTTGAAAATTGTTCTATTTTCGACAACAATGCAACACTTACTTTCATTATCAGTAAATCGACAACGCTTTTTAATTGTTATTTTGATGATGTATCAAAAAAAGAAAATGGAGCTCTTCATTTTGAGTCCATTGTTACTGAAGAAAATGTTGTTAATATTCCACTTATTCACAGCGAGTGTAATTTTTGGATTATTAACAGCGGTTTTAGATAAGGATCATCACAATTTCGGTCCCAAAAAGAGAGAATCACATTTTTCATTTTTATTTAATGTGACATGAATATCTAAAATATAACTTTATAACTATTAAATTGATATTCGCTACATCAAAGCAATTAATGTGGATCATTTTCAACAATATATATTGAATGAAAATGATGATATTTCAATCTCAAACTTTTTTAAAATGTTAATAAAAAAGCAAATGTATTTGAATATCTTTCATAGTGTTTTGTCAATACTATTATAGATTTATAATAGAATTCATTAGTTGAATTTTCAAAAATTGTATATAAATCTAATGAATGATAAATGGTATAAATTAACAATATGAAGGTATCTTCCAATAGCTTCATCGATATTATTTGAATTCAAATTTGATACATTTCAAAGCTTCGTTTTTATTTGTTACATAAGGTTTATTCCTCCACAGCACATATATGGATTCCTTCCTGCACATGTGCATGGATTTTTGCTGCAATAATCGTCATCATCTTTCTTTTTCTGCTGTTGTTTTGACGAATAACCGTTTGAAGATGTTTGGCTTTGCTGCTTCGTTTGGTTTTGTTGATTCTGTTGACGTGAGAATTTGTTATAACCGACAGAACTCATTAAAACTAAATATGACATGTAAAACAAATTTTCTCCTTACATTGTCAAAGTGTGGGAATTAAAATTTGTAGCAATTGAAAATCCATCTACGGTACCAGTAATATTTGAAAATTCAACAAAAGCATCTAACAACTTATTAGGAAGATTATTTTGATATGAGTGATTTGATAAAAAAGTCGTTCTTTTTCAAAATATTGAACGAGAATCGACTTTTTTGAAAGCTCTTAATCAATGCCATATATACCCAAAAGTGGTTAACTAATTCCAATTGTTGCATGTTATCATTTACACAAAAAAATAACATTAAATATATATATATATTATATCATTTATATACACTTAAACGTAAATTTCATTAAATCATATATTTCATTTCGATATTTTCACTTTAAAGTAGTAGTTTAACGAGTAATTTTTGAGATTTTAAATTATGCTTTTTAATCATCATTTAGCAGTATCGCTATGCTCTACTATAGTGAAGGAAATCAAATATTCAAGTATTTTTGTCCAATAATAGCTCCTGGTGATCTTTCGTAGGCACAAAATTCGAAAAATGATTTTCTTTTCAATTTTGAAATAAGCATTGAATAATTTTGATAAAAAAAAAACACATTAATACACAGATTCAGTTTAATGCCGAAATTTCTTTTCGGTGCCCACAGACTTTTCTTATACAATTTGCTCAACACTCAAAATAGCATTTAAAAGTTAAAATTAAAAAGGATTATTGGGAAATAAGGTTCCTAGTTTTTGGTTTATTTTTCGATTACAGAACCTAGACTTGCAAAAATTCTAAAAATACAACTTTAGCTATTTCACACCTATTATCAGCCTGGATGCAAGGGTTTGATTTTCAAGCTCATTGGCGACATTTTTTTAATTGATAATATTTACACCCTCATCTCATTAATTTCTAAAAATAGCTTTAGGAGATCATGACTCACGAGTCATATCCGCACATGCCATCACCGACTTCCTCATATTATCGACATTCATGTGTATCCAAATGAGAACCTTATTCAAAAACTCGAGTTTCTCTAAATTTCTCTATTTTTCATTTTACAAAACTGTCATGTAAACTTTGCATAACAGAGAGTTTTAACACGAACATAACGTAAAACGCTTGTAAATCGAAAAGAAAATGATCTCAATATAAATCAAAACAGTTCAGATATATCAAAGCCTGTGCCTCTGAGCCGGTTGAAGCCCAGAAAATCGTCCTGTTGTTTGATATACATTTTTGACGCTTTACGAAATTTATCGCTTTACATGTCAATCAAAAGGTGACAAGACGATAAATAATTTTGTAAATTGAGAGATTGAGAGGCCATTTTAAAAAATGAAACACACAACACCGATCAAAGCTTGCATCTTTGACAACGATGGCACTCTCCTCGACACGGAGTGGGCCTACGAGTGGTCCCACGAACAGCTAACTGGCCACAAAATGGACACAGCACTTAAAGCGAAATTAATGGGAAAAAGCTCAAAGGAAACATGCGAAATGGTTGTAAAAATGTATAATTTTAACGAGACTCCAGAGGAATTTGGTGTCAGAAGGACAAATCTCCTCGATACTTGTTGGCACGGTATTAAATTGCTTCCTGGTGCAGAGGCGCTTTGCAGGAAGTTACATGAGATGGGAATCAAGATGGGTATTGCAACTGCATCAAGAAATCATGTGTTTGCACGTAAAATCTCAGGTAACGAAGAATTTTACAAATTATTCGATCCAATCATCTGTGGAAACGAAGTTTCACGCGGAAAACCAGCACCAGACATCTTCCTCGCCGCAATGAACAAGTGGGAAGGCATCAAACCCGAAGAATGTATCGTTTTTGAAGATTCTCCACTTGGAATCAAAGCTGCAAATAGAGCAGGAATGTCTTCAGTTTTCATTCCAGATCCAAAGCTCAATGTCCAGGAAGTTCTTGCAGCTGAAGATGCCGTCCCAACATATATCATTCCTTCATTAGAGAAATTCGATTGGAATTCATTCAACTGGGCTGTCTAAAATGTATTTATTCTATCATTGTAATACACACACATTGGCAAATTCTATTTACTTCATTATTCCCAATATTAATATTAATGATAATCAATCAAAAGATATTTGATTGTTCATTCTCTGCTATAAAATTGCAATATAGAACTTATTGTCTGTTGTTTTGATAAAAATTAATGAATAATAACTAATAAATAAACAAATAATTCATCAATTTAAAGGTATCTTTGTAATAACAAAAATAACAATGTAAAATTGTTGCTTTCCTTGCTTTCATTCGATTCGTTAATATGTCATAAGCGAGTGTTAATATTTATGAAATTTCAATATAAAACTTAACAACTCGTCATTAGATTAAGAGAATTGATGATATATCATAAGGAGAGATATAATTTTAAGTTATAATTCTTTGTTTAAGATATTATATTAAATTCAAAATTGATTAAATAATGAAAATAATTTTATTTGATGTGCACAGTATAAATCAACTATCAATGACCACCTTTACACAGGGTTAAAATGTCTGACATTCTTTACCTTATCTTGCTCAATTTGTTGATCGAAATTCAAAACACATGTGAGATATCGAAAATAACACATGTTTAAGCACTGAATCAATGTGTTGAGCGTACAATTCACACAACGCTCGTCAATACCTTATTCTTGGACGAGACAAATGATGAATTGATTCTCATTGACGAAAATTATCATAAGACGGTCTGAATCAACACAAACAGTGCATAGAACATCTCAAAACATCAATTGGCCGATTCTTCACAAATCGCAGTTGACTTCACTTTTCATATGCCTTGCTTGATTATCAAGACTAATGCTAAGATGACCGACGAGGAGAAGTCGAAGGCCACAGATGAGATCGGAAAGATCATCGCCAAGAACCTTGGAAAGCCAATCGACTACTGCATGGTCGTTCTTGAAGATGGTGTCGCTATGAGATTCGCTGGCGATGATGGCAAGGCTGTCTTCATGTCTCTTATGTCTATCGGAGGCCTCAACAAGTCCGTTAACAAGAAGGTTTCGAAAGCTCTCACAGAATGGTTCACAGCTCACGGATTTCAGGGCGATCGCATCTACATCGTCTTCAATTCCAAGGGTGCTGAGGACTGGGGCTTCAACGGTGACACATTTGCTTAAAATTTTTATGATCGATTTTTATATACGAATATTTTTTCGTCTATTATCATCGATGCTTCAAGATATATACTACACTCATGAATTCTAAGCTTTGAAAGGATAAATCTAAAATTCATGATATAATATTACATGTCAAATTTTTGGCAACTTTTTAGAATATTGGCATGTTAATAAACAGCCGATAAATCGATTTTGCCATGTAAATATAAATTTCGAAATTTCTATGAATATTGACATGTAAAGAAATAGTTGACAAATAACTTCTTATGATATTGACATGTAAATAAATAGCTGACAAGTAAAATATAAATGAAGTTATGTGTCAAATTTTATTTGGTTATATGACAATTCAATCATTCACACATAAATATTACAGCAACATCATCGACAACCTGTCGATGGACAATCTCTACGACAACATGGCTGTAATCAACAGAATCAACATGTCAACTGAAAAAACACGCAACTACGAAGATAATAAAGACATTATTCACATTGCTGGACTTAAAAGCATCAAAATAATGACATCCACAACATGCGAAAGTGAAGCACTGACAATTCTCGTTGTTAAAGGCCTTTTAGAGACAAAAGAGAAGAAACAAATCTTCGTTCAGCAGTTTGAGCTTAAAAAGCCAGGAAAGTTCTACGTTATACATAGCGATATCATGGCACTCATTGATCGCCAAGAATTCGATCAAGAAAAGTTCATCTTAGAGCACAAGCCAAAGCACAAAGATAAGCAAAAGGGAAAGAGAGAACCAAAGAAGGAAGAGAAGCCAGCAGAAAATAAGCAAGAAAATAAGAAGTCAGAAAAGCCAGAAAAGAAGAAGCCAGCTAAGACAGAAGATAAGAAGCCCGAGCAGCAGGAGAAGAAGCAACTTGATTTCTCTGTCTGGTATCCAGGAAAATAATTATAAATTTTGTAAATAATACTACAATCAATAAAATACTAAACATTAGATTTATACGCCAAATATTTGAGACTTTTGTAGTTTTTTAAATAATATATTTTGTTTAATCATAATAAATATAATTGTTTTGATTTTTTTCCTTAGTATACATTCCACATTCTCTTGAAGGTTGGCCAGAATGCAATCTTTGCGAGTTCGTGCTTTTCTATTGGAAGACCGTAGATCAAAGGCATGAAATAGTAAAATCCACCGATTGCGAGTGGAGGAAGGAGAATAAGAATTGGGTACTTGAACAAGCGTGGAAGCCTGTCGTAAGCCATAGCGAGACCGCCGATGGCGATCAAAAGAGGAACATAGAAATCAAACAAGAATGTCGCCGCTTTGTAGTAATGCAAGAAGCACCATGAAGAGACTGCTGCAAAGACGTATTCGAACTTTCCGAGAAGCAAGCACCAAAACAGACCGAGGAGGCAGCCAAGAAGGAGTGCTGGTGAGTTGAGGATTGCAATCATTGAGTTTCCGTTGTTGTAGATAACCATCGGGTTGACTCTCCATGTTGGCCACTGAAGCCAGCTACTTTGTGGAAGTGTGATGTAGGACTTTGCCGATCTATAGCGGATCTGCTTATAGATCATCAAGACAACAGCTTCTGGTGTCTCTCTGTCCCTGAAGTGTTCATCGAAGTGAAGATCGCCTTCTCCAAGCTTTGGAGTAAACATAAGATGAAGGAAGGTGATGATAGAGAGGAATGTGAGTCCAATCCAGAAGAAGCCAATGGATCTGCTGAAGATGTTCCAGTGGGAGTCCGGAAATCCGGATCCAAGGTGCCAATTAGAGAAGAAAATGAAGAAGAACAAACCGGCGGCTGGATAACGAATGGAAGTTGCAAAAATAGCGAAAATGACAGACATAAAGCCGTTCCAGAATGTGTTTCGGCGATAAAGTTTGCATGTGTAATAAATCGAAAGAGAAGCGAAGAAAATGCAGATTGAATCAAGACTCATTGTTCTGCTGATTGTAATGAGGCCGAAATCAAATGTGACAAGTAAAGAAGTTAAAACTAAAGCCGTGAATGAATGGAAACGGAATGAAACTGCGGCAACAATGATCGGAGGGATCAAAGAACCGCAGAAGCAGGAAAGGGCACGCATGCGAACGTATTTTGTTGTGTTTAAAAACGGAATATGTGTGTTATTTTTCATTTCGAATGGCTGCTTTCCTTTATAACCATTAATTACGGCCCACGCAGTATAAATGAATCTTCCGAGTGGTGGCTGATCGTCATATGGACGCTTATGTGCAATGTAAGAGTTCATGTGTTCGAAAATAAATGGTTCTTCGCCAATTAAATAAGCTGGCTCTGCTAATCTCGGAGTTCTGACAGCTACAGAAGCGATAAGTGTTAAAATTATGACAATAATTTCAGAAATTTTGAATAATTTCTTTCGATAAACTTGATCTGGTGATCCTTTGCCGTATTTCTCGAGAGATATCGATATTGTGATAGGATTGTTGCCGAGGTAGGCTTCATTCTTTTCGTACGCCTGGAGAGCGGCGATCTCGCTATAATATGTTATAGTGGCCTTTCCATCGTGTTTTCCCTCCTTGGACGGACGGAAGGTGATGTCTGCAATGCCTCCGTAGTGTCTGAAGAAGCGCTTCAAGTGGCGTTCAGAGACTGTGGAGTCAATGTTAGTCACACGAATCACACTCATTTTCTGCTTTGATAAGGTGTCCGAAATCACGTGAAAACGTGCCTAATTCTTTATTTGAAATGTATTTATTTAAAAATTGAACGATAATATTTAATATTTTAATTTTTCGAAAAATATTGAATTCCATTTTGAGAAACTTTGGAGTGAAATACTATTTTACGGTCAATCGCATCATTCCTGAACAGAGAAATCTACCAGAATTGCTAAATATAGATAAGTTTGACAATGTAAAGTGATCATGTCAAAACGTCAAAAATAATTTGAAAATTTTTGTCCTGTAAATAAATATTTGATATGAAAAAATACTTTGTCAAATAATTTGGAAAAGTGCTAATTTTGCATTATAAGGACTTCAAACTCTAAAATTTCTAAAGACGATTTGTCCGAGTGGTTTTAAGGCGCTGGTTTGCTAAACCAGTGGGTTCAACTCCCACAGTCGTTTTTTTTTTTTTTTTTCTTTCTTTTTCTTTTATCTATGAATCAATTCTATTTCAATGTATTTCAATAAAATATCAATCTTTATTATAATATATCAAACATAGATCAAAATACATTTTCAATCTAAGATTTTTCATCTCTATAAGTGATGAAAGCTTATTCGGCTTTGATAGAACTTTCTGCAACACATTCATCCTGAACGCTTTCTGTTTTTTCTTCCTGAACATTTGAATTATTTTCTTTATCATTATCTTGATTAGTTGTTTCTTGGTTTTCATCTTGTTTGTTTTCTTCTTGTTCATTTTGATGCTCTTCGTTGTCGGTATTTTCTTGGTTTTCTTCATGTACATTTTCTGTGGCAACATGTCGTGGTGGAGGGGTGAATGGTCTTGCATAAAAAGCAATGTAGGCTGATGCAGAAGCCCCATTTGGAGGAGTTGTTAAAGTAGCAGATGTATCATTAAAATTATACCATTTTTCGCCACGTTTACCGATTGCTGTGTAATGCCCAAAAGAGAGAGTTCCAGAATGATTTGAAATTGAGCGAAGTTCAAATTGATTTTCTCCATAATCATCTATTAAACTGAGAGTTAATGGTATTTGTATTGGAGTGTTATCTCTTTGTGATTTTCTCCCAGATCCAATAAATCTTTTGATTTGGAAGGCAATAACATCAGGAAGACGCTGAAATCTGCATATTTTTATTGCGCAAGATGATTCTTTGCATTTTTCACACTTCCATTGATTTCGTTCATCCAAATGCATTCTTGAAGTAAATCCAGAGATTAAATCTTCTAATGTATTGACTTCTGATTCTCTTGCCTTAGTTCTGATATCTGAAATGCCTTTTTCATCATCAATGTGTATCGTGATTTTATCGAATTCATTGATTCTGTTAAATTCAGGTGTTGTCGGGTTTATTGTCATTGATTTGCGAACATCTTCACGACGTCTTGGCTGCCACATATTCTGAATGATGTTCCACACTTGCTCAATGATTTTTTCATGTGTTGAGTCTTGACGAATTGGAATCAAAAGCGGTAAACAAATATTTGAATTGTCTTTTCCTACAAGTTTAGCAATAATTCTTTTTCTATCTGTTGGTTCTGTTTCATAAGCAAGATGATCAATTGCTTCTTCATCGAGATGCTCAACAACTTTTGAGCCAGCTCTTGATCTTGCAATCAAAACAACTTGAACATCAGAAGGAATTTTGGCAACTCTTATCATTGGTTTTTCGATGTCGAGGGGAATATATGTAATTCTGCGACATGTAGCAATCGGTAATGAAACTGTTGTGAATGGCTCAATAACAGATGAGACTTCGCCGCATTTGGCGCACTTAGTTTTTGATTCAAATGATCCATAAAACATTCTTTCAAAAATTCCTCCTTTCTTTGCTTCATTGTGCATTCCATCAATCAAAAATGAAAATAACTCTTGTGAATCTTGTTGTCCATACGAAGAAAATAGAGAATTAACTTTTGCTATTGCACGCTTAATCATTCCTGGTTCAGGACGTCCTGCTGCATAGCCAGCAACAAAATTAGCAAATGCTGATGATAAGACCGGGTTTTCACATTCACCGATGATCGCCGGTAAACTTGCAATCAATTTTGGAAAACTTAAAACACATTGCAAAGCAGAATTCATGTAACATGTGTTTCCAATGTTTGTTAATCCATGTGGCTTTACATCTGCATAAGTAAAGACATCAGATGAAAGATTTGCTTCGATTGTTTGTGGAACAGGAACTGAAACTTTTGCTTTTCCTTTTGCAGCTCTTAATAGTCTTTTTGCGCGTTTACCGAGATTCTGCTTTCCTGTTTTCTCGCTCTGTAGTGGCGGAGGAGGTGCTGCTTGCTCTGACATTGTTGGTTGAAGTGCAGCACTTCCTGTTCCTGCGTTTTGAATGATAGTAACTCTCGTTAATCCACCCAATGTTTCTCCTAATGTTTCTCTGACTTCGAGAGGTTCTGAAGAGCTGTTTGCTGCCAAAGCAAGAGAGAGGTTTCGTGGGATATGCATCGAACTTACGACTTTGGCCATGAATGTTTCTACTTTTGTATTTCGACTGATTTCAAATTGTGTCTTCGCAGTTTTGTATTCGACAGTAAGCTGTAATTTACTGATTTCTGGTGTTCCATCTGGAAGAATAGCAACTCTAATTTCAGGTCCACCGCCGAAATTTTCAATGATATATTCCCAAACTTCGTATGAAACGATTTCATAGTCTGTACCAAGTTTTAGGTCCTTTTTAAAGTGTCCCTGTTTTATCAAAGCTTTGTTATTAACTTGTGGTATATCTTGACCATTTTCTCTCTCTTTTATTTGGTTGAAAAACTTCGATGGAACAACGAATCCGTCCTTAAGAGGAAAAATGGGACTCTTTTCCATCTCAGCTTTGATGCTTTCGAAAGAATTCATTAAAAATTATAATATTTAGGGGTTTGTAAAAATATATAGGTGTCTTAAAAATTTCCAGAAAAAAAAAACTGAGTCGCAAAATTACCCAGTTTCACAATACTTTAGCCAAAGGTCTAAAGCAGGGGGTGTCAGGAATTTTGATTAAAGTTTGGTTGTTCGAAACATCGCTGGTGCGTTTTTTTTTTCCTTTTTTTGAGTCACCTTTCTGTGAACAAAATTTTAGTGCCACCATTGAATAAAAATTGTGAATGTTGAATTTTGGTGTAAGGGTTTAGTTAATGCTAAAGGTTATATATGCCATTGGTTCGACTCATTGAAAGCCTTTTTATTTGTTTCTTTTCTTTTTGTGGAAAAAAAATATATTTTAAATTCCATGAAATGCATTATATATAAGATATACGTGGTATAGTGATGTCAAAAAATGCCATATCCTGCTCATTAGGCAGGAAAATTATATATTGAAATTTATTATTAGCTCATTTATCATGCTTTTAATTGAATATCATTTCTCCATAGTTAGTGGATACTATTTATATTATTAGTTAGAATGACTCAAATATGCTGAAAAATTTCTCTGATGAAAACAAGAGATTTATTTTTTTCAAATATTTAAGAGGAACAAAATGAAATCCGAATAATGACTTGGATTATATAATTATTACATAATGAATACTGATTGAGCAAATTGTTAAAATAGACATTTTCAATTTTTTTTTTCATTCATTTTTGAAAAACGTTAGATTAAGGAGTATTACATAGTGAAAATGTTCCACATTATGAAAATATTTAATTTTAAATACATCCAATGAATTACATTAAAGTTTTTACTAAGATCTGATATGATAATTTATTTATAGATTGCTTTAGTAGTTATAATTAAGCAGATGATTCCTTGTATGATACTAATAACAATGAGAGAATTAAATTTACATGAATAAGCGTAATCATCATTATTTTGTTAAAATCATCAGTAAAATTTCAACGTTTTGTTGGATTTGATTGATGTTCTGTGGATGAAGGTGCTAGGATTCGTCTGTATTTTGCGATTCTGCACTCAAATATGAGAAATTATTGTTTTTCGTGATTGAATAATTTTGGACCTAAAATTGTTAACGGTATGATAATATTTTTATTACAGAATTGGATAGTTTATACAATTTATTTGGAGAACTTGAAGTCAAAATTAATGATCATCGTATGAATTTGTGAGATATGAAGAAATTACCTAATTTATGAGCTGATTTTTTGAAGTTGATTGGTACTCATGTATTGCATGGTATGCGTTAATTCGTGCGGAAAAGCCTCAGCTAGCAGTTTACATATGAGTTTGGGGTAAACAGCATTGAAACATCCATTAAAAAATGAATCTAACAATATGTCATGTAAACACCCAAAAAGGCAGGGGGTGGCTAAAGAATTGTGAAACTGGGTAGCAATATTTTCTCAAATATTATGACTATTACAATTCTAATGGAGAGCAACTATTGCTCAAAAAATTCTTGAGTAATTTATGCTGTATTAAAGCCAAACTACTAAATTTACAACAAAGGATTCCCTTCCAGAAATATAAATAAATATGCATGCTACGATCATTATTTCTGGAAAATGAATCATAAGAATAACATCACAATAAACTTCATCATGCATATGTATTATAACTATTGACAAATCTCTTTATAATCAATTATTATGTAAACTGCAATGAAAAATCAAAACTAAAAACAATTATTATAACGATAGAACGATACAGTTCCTATATTCCATCTTTCTGTTATTTACACTTATGTTAAGATATATCCTTGTGTGTTATAACTTGAAATATAAAGAAACAATGTTTATAAAATGCCCAATTTATATGTCAGGAATGGGCAGAAACCTGAAGAAAAAATCTTAGAAAAATGCCTTCAAAGCATCCTCTGGGTAACGACACTCCGAATAATGTGGAACCATAGTTTTTTGGAGAATTTGCATAGAGATCAAAATTGACACTTAACTTGCGAAATAAAGAATAAAAATATTTATTTTTAAGCATAGATAGCTCATCAGCACGTAGAGCTGTAGAGCAAAAGATAGTTCAAAAAAAAAAAACTATTATTCCACCCATATTTTGATCAACATCAATGTGCAATTGCAGCAATGCAGAATAAAATGGTTGTTTTGAAGAAAAATCTTTAAAATAAAAATAAAATAAAAATAAGAAAGGTTGCATGAACTTACTTTTTTGCTGGTTTCTTGTCACTTCCACTCTTGCTGAAGCTGCTCTTGTTGCCACTCTCACTTCCGCTTTCGCTGCTGGACTTTCCTGCTTTGTGCTGAGCGACATCTTGGGCTGCAGCTGGTGTTGCAGCAGGTTGTCCTGCTGGAGCAGCAGGTGGTGCCTGTGCGCCTGGCTTGATCTCTGATGTTCCATCGATGTAGTTTGTCACAAAAACCTTCAACATGTATGTGTGTGGCTTCTCGCATTTGTTTCTGACTGGAAAGATTGTCCATGGGTACTCTATCTGGTCAGCTGGGATATCGAATTCGAATGATTCAACGAGAGCTGAAGGAGCAATTGGCTCGGAGAAGTATGGCATACCCTTGAGAATCTTCTTGACCTGCTGGCCTTTGTTGTAAACAGCATAGAGCCAGAATGGGCAGGAAGGACCGACCTTCTCAATCATGACCTTGACGCTGCATGCGGATCTGAACTTTAATGTGTACTGTGTTACGTTTTCGGCACCAGGGCACTTTGTGACTGGCTTAGCACCATCGTTTGGTCCTGGCTCAAACTTGCCCATGAACTCAGCTGTGTGACAGTTCTTGAGACGGAGAGTGACATAAACTGTGGAGTAATTAGTGCAGAAGTCCTTGAAGTTGATCCAGAACATACCATCATCGGCATCTGTGTGGCCGAGCTGCTTAGCGATATCAGGGTGCTTGTCCCAAAGTGGAGACTTATCGGACCAGTCGCCGTTCCACTCGCTGTCACCCCATGGGTTACGAAGCTGAAGGAGCTGGAATCCCTTAACTTCGACGACCTGAAGGATGGAGTAAGCGTGGCCTTGGACAATGTTTGTCTTGGACTTTGTTGTATCAGAACCTGGGTGAGAGCCGCAGCAAAGGTAGTCCTTGTCTGCACGCCACTGGACCATTCTCTTCCAGAATGTACCGTTGTTGATACGCTCCTTCATTTCGAGGGAATCGAGGTTGAAGATTTCTGGCCAGCCACCGACGAGTCTGTACAAAGCGAGGTGAGAGTTACCACCTTCGATAGCGGAGTATGAACCATTCTGCTTAGCGTAGGCCTTCTCGACGAGTGTGAACCACCAGCATGACTTCTCTGGGTCTCTTGGGTGGACGAATCTTGCCTTACCGGACTTTGTGGAGAATGGGAGCTGAGTATCGACGATAACGTGGCCACGCTTGCCCATGTAGTAGAATGAGATGCAGGCAGCACCTATCTGGATGATCTTTGACTGCTCCTCGAAGACATCAATGACATCAGCCGGGGATGAGCAGATGGAAGCCATAGCAGAAACAAGATAACAGTCACCTAGAGCGCCTTGGCAAAGTTCGTTAGCATTAACTGTACCTGTAACAGTGCCCTTGTAGACATCTTCAGCGCGCTTCCATTCGGAGTTAGCGAGCACGTTTCCGTTAGATTCAGAGATGGAAGAAAGTGGGTGGAATGCTGGATCAGCGAACTTGATGTTTCCACTCATCATCTGCTGAACAAGCTTTCCGTACTCATCGAGCTGCTTTGTTTCCTTCTGGAGGAAGTTGAGGAGATTCTTAGCACGAGCCTTTTCTTGCTTGCGGACGAATTCATCGTAATCATGATCTTCCTTGTTCTCGAGGGCCTTATCGTTAACTTCGACAGCATCAATGAACTTCATGATGAGCTTCTTTTCTTCGTTGGAGAAGTACTTCTGGCGAAGGAATGGAACATCGATGTTGTGGGATTCAACGAACTTCTTGGCCTTTTCAAGATCGGAAAGGAACTGCATACTAGCAGTGATGTAAAGCTGAGCCTTGAGAGCAGCTTCGAATTCGTTCTGATCCTTGAAGAGCTGAACACGAGACTTGACGTAAGCCATGAATGACTCGTATGTGGACTCATCCTTTGGAACGACGAGATCTTCATCGACATCGCAACCAGAAATGGAGATAGCCTTGTTGACAGCGAATTCGATTGGCTTGTATTCCATGTGTTCAATGGAGTTGAGGGCCATTGAATCGACGTTGTACATGAGGGTGAAAGCAAGGAAGAGGATAACTGCGAAAGCAGCGGATGTACCGAGTGAACCAAGCTGGCGCCAGCTGTCGTTGAGGAATGTCAATGAGATCATACCCCAGAACCATGGGATTACGAAGCCAAGGATTGTGAATGTTCTGACGAAGCCCATGTTGTAGAGAACACCGTTGAAGAGTCTACGAACTGGAAGGAAGATATCTGTGAAGACAATAACGTTTGTCTCATTGCCTGTAAGAACGAAACCAACAATACCAACATAAGAAATGAGGGTGAGAATAGCGCAGATGGACGAAATAACGATGTAGACAGACCTTGTCTGATAAGCGATACCAGCAATGTCGAGGATGATGCAGATGATCATGAGGATGGCCGAGATGATAGAGCCGACTGTGACCTTGTACTCATTCTTCTGGATAACGTGGTATGCGATAGCAGAGAAGAAGATTGTTGATGTGATGAGACCGACAATAAGGCAGAGCATGTCGATACCTTCGAAGATAATGTAGTAAACGATAGCGCCGATGCAAAGCAATGCAGAGATTGTGCAGATGATGACTGTTGGGCCAACTGTGAACTTCCAGTCCTTCTTTGATGTCCAGCCGATGGCGAAGCCATAAAGAGAAAGAACTAAGATAACAGCAGCAACAACAATTGTGTATGCAATATTCTTCTTATATCCAGAAACGCAGATACCTGCAAGAGCAAGGATATAGCCAATTAAGCAGCCAAAGGCTGTCTTTGTGAAGCATTGCTCATCTAACCAGCAGTAGCAGAAGCCTGCCCAGAGGTAGACCGATGTCAGGCAGAGGAAGATGATTAAGCCGAGACTCTTGATAGCAGAATCGAAGAGGTATGGGAATGTAACCATGCAAACAGCATCAACGACTAAGATTAAGATGTAGAAAAAGAGCTGAAGTGTCTGCGCAGAAGCAAAGCCACCAGGGCCCTTGAAGGAGTACTCGTTACCAACAAAGACGAAGGCAACCATGAGAGCGCCAACGAGGTAATAGAAAACGAGATAGAAGAGAAGTCTGAAGTCTCTCTGATCCTTGAAACCATTGTATAAGTAGAAGAAGAGGCCACCGAGGACAATGCCGGCAACGAAAACAACAGTCATTGGGATCTTGCACTTGAAATTGTCTTTCTTCACAGAAAGAAGGCCAGCGAGCGAGAAACCTAAAACGACGGTGAAAATCATAAGAAGAACGTAACCTTCGCGCTGTGTGAAGTGGCCCGTGAATGGAAGTGGATTCAGCTTTGATGTGTCGAACATAATAACTTCAACGGCAGCGGCAACAACGAGTAAAATCAAGCAGATTAGTGTCAAAACAGCCTCCTTTGTGCGTGGTCTCTTGTATTCTGGATTCATCTTTCCAATAAGTTCACGGCATGGAACAGAGACTCCTTCTAAGTTCTTTTCGTTAATCTGCGAGTGCTTCATCTTCTTGGGAATAAAGAGAAGGATCCAGTTGACGAAGCGGACAATATAATAAGTTGCGAGAAGAAGGAACAAGAAACCGTGTCCAATGAACCAGTACTTGAATGTGAACGAAACAATGATGATCTTGATGATGTAACCAGCGAAAAGAAGCGGTAACGTAGATGAGTTATTCGTTACGTTCATTTGGGAGAGTAAGATAAGGAAATCGATGATGAATGAAGCAACACCAGTACCAAGAGATGCCTGGAACTGGTCCTTCTTCCACCACAAGAAAATAAAGATCGCGTTGAAGACAATGGAGACCAAAAATGTAATAATTGCCCATCCGTATGTCATGTAGCCCTTTCCTTCGATCCAGTTATCGAACTGATCGTCCTCAAGGTCCTTAATGAACTGAGTCTTGGAATCTTCATCAGAATAAACTTTCTTCAGTTTCATGTAGCTGAATTTACGACGACACCTTGAGATGGCGAAAGCGTAGAAAAGCAGTGGTGGCCAAAGATATAAGTATCCTTCGGCCATCCAGCTGCGATTACGGAAGGTTTCGACGACAGCGATGTATACACCCGCCAGCAGTATGAAAGCGACGATCAAAGAGTAACGAACTGCCGGAGACAAACGATAACCACTTGCTTTGTAGTTCTGGAAGCCATAGAATAGCACAACTAAGCCAGGAAGGCCGCCTGCAATCGAGAGACCGAAGGTAAGTGGCTTAAAAAGAAGTGCTGTGAGGACACCCCAAACAATAGAAATAACAAACGGTAAACTGAAGAAAATCCACCAAAGAGCAGTAACAAAGCCGACAACTCCCGAACTCTTCTCTTTCTTCAAGCGGTTTGCTATTTCATAGCGTGCAATTAAGAATGGGTGCCATCCAAAAACTTTATGTACGAGGATGGACCATATAATGAATATAATAATGAGGGGTATAGCGAAGGCCAACCCGTATGCTTTATATTTATCCCAATCAAAATCTATAAGAATGTGATCTGGGTCCGAATCAGACATTTTTATAAATTTATAATTTTATCAATTTGTGTAAATATCACAAAAATATCGGTTTTTGTAAATATAACAAAAGTTTTTCAATTTATATGATGTTAATCATCAAATAAAAACTTCTGTCGCTTACATTTTTGATGGCAGATAATTGAGGGGAAAACAACACGTTAATGATTTAGATGGTTTATTATCGAAATTGATGTCGAAAATATCATTTTCATGGAACGAAATGCCTAATAAACAAATAAAAAAGTTCTCCTTAATTAATTTTATTTGTCACTTCACATAGTTGGTTATTCAAGGTTTGTGATTGAAATATCGGCTTCTTACCAACACATTCATTGTTCACATGTTGTACTCTATAATGCCACAAAATAGAAAGCCTTTATAATGCGTATAACTACTTAATTCAAGTTGAATTCAGAGTATTGCTTTATAATAATGACCTCTCAGTGACGGATTAAGCAATAAGTCTTGATTGCATCTATGTGTTCCAAAATTGTTTTGCGATTATTGTTATTTTGATTGATGTTCAAATAACATATTGCCTATGGATAACAATTTTCAATCAACGAATAGCATCACGTGTAACAGAAATTTATGGTAATATAAATCCCCATATGAGAGTACTCGTAATCCTTAAAATAATCAAAATTCAATTCTAAAATTCATCATTATATCAGATTTTCAGCCATCCAATGACGCAAATATGATTAAGTTCCAAATTCAAAATTAGTTAACCATTGATGATACCTATATAATGAACAAGTTACAAAAAGAGCAAATTTGGTCGCGCTTTTTTGACATGTCAATGTTTTAATATCATAAATTGCTTAAATTGTTGATAAACTTTATATCTCTTTATTCAGGTATCTTTATCTTTTCTATGAACGTATATTGATTTTGATTTTGGGATTTTCCTTAACTTTGATGACTTTTTGTGGTATATTCTGAATTCCAATACAATATATTGTCCAACTACGATATCGCTATTTGATTAATCATTGATCGGAATTGGAAAATTTTAAAAAAATTAATAATTTCAGAAAATGTATGCAAAAGATTGCAATGATTGATGATATCATATCCCAATCTCAATGAAAAAATTCAAACTTGAAAGTTTAGGATTTGGAAGAATCGATAAAATTGATTTAGATGTTTCTTTCTTCTAAACAGAGATGTGCATTATTAGGATAGTTTACGGTCAAAAAATCAGCTATTAAACAATAACAATATTTCCATTATTTAAGCATCTCTGAGGAAGTGTATTTTGATATTGTGGTTTCTATCAAACCTATTCCCAAACTAATAGACAGGAAATCAATAATTTTTCCTTCGATCAAAAAATTAACCATAAAAACAATATCCACAAGCTTCAAAATAAAGCCACATCGGTTACAAAATATGAGTTTGAAAGTATTACACTGCAAAGTCTTTTCAATCTTTATTATGACTTAGGAATTGTTTTCATTCAAATCTTAATCGAAGATTTGGTGTGCATCAATGAGATCATATATTATATTTTGTATGTTGTACATCTTTGTCCTTAAACAAAAGGAAATATCATTGACTCTATGTTGAAAAACACAATTAATTCACATGATGTGAAGCAAATAAGCGTAATTTTTAAATATGTAATTCCATATGGAATGCATAGCGATGCATATGGATAACTTTGAATAATAAGATTTAGATTTCGCAGGCACTATACATTAAAATCTACAACGATTTTATTCATCTAAATACACTCGCAAACTGTAGTGCTTTACAGATTCGCGGTGGGTTCATCATTCTAACCTCGGTTTAAGAAAAATTAACAAATTCAAGGTTTCACGATAATTACGGTTTAAATGATCAATTTTGCATATTATTCATGTATATCATACAGTGAATACAATTTAGTTATCAATTGAAAAGTTTACTTTTTCTTAAGAAATTTTTTTCTGAATCGATAAAACTTACTTGCTGATATTTTTCTAGTGAAATATTCATAAAATAATTTTCAGATTGTTTAATTCAATTTTGAGAGCAACTTGAAAAAATATCTTGTCACTTTTCAATAATTTACAAATCGCAGATATTTTAACTTTTATTAAATTGTTGTAGTAATTTTCAATGATGCATTGTTACAGCTGTATAAATTTGGTAACAATTGGAGCGCCAGCGGCCCATAGCCTCGATAAGATAATCAGGCACTCCTCTACGTGCAGCTTCGGTAGCACCCTTTCTAAACGAATGAGTACTCATTTTTGCATTTGAGAATGCGGATTTTAAAACTGTTGAAATAACTCTTTTGTATGTTTCGGGACTTTTCTGAAATATATAATCCTCGTCTTCAAACTTTTTTCTGTCAAAAAAAGTTTTAAACCAAACGTGAAGAGAATACAAGGTTAAACTATTGTAAATAATGACGTTTTCTCCTCGGCCTAATTGATCCGTCTTGAGGTTGCGCATACGTAAAGTTAATAATCCTTCATAAAAATGACATTCATTTTTATGAAGGGCAAGACCCTCACTTATTCTTAAAAACCCGTAGAATAATGTTGAAATAAGAACCATAAACTCGATATCACTCGTCTTTTTTACATCACTGATAGAAGCAAGTGCTAACATTTGTTCGCATGTAATTCCAATTTCAGCTTTAGGGCAATATGAATTATGCATGCTCCTTTCTAATCCATGCATATAGTTTTCAAACTTCTGTGTTCTCGTGCAGTCATCTAAATTTTTGATCTTAATTTTGTTTCGTAGAGCAGAGACAAAGTTCTTTAAGTGTTGGTATGATGTCTCTGGGTGCGTTTCTTTATAAAATTCAAGAAAAACCATAATCTTTTCTTCAGTTATGGGATAAGGATCGACATTATTGGAAGGATCAGTGCATCCTTTCTCGTACTGTAGTATTAAAGACTGATAAGTTGTTTAGTGTTTAGAGAAACAGTATTTTGAGAAATGTCTAATGCTGCAGAGAGGCGAAACTCAAATGACATCTCAAGAGCCGCTATTTTCAAAGAAAAAGTAACTTTAATATATAAGATGTAGTAAAATTTAAAATTTTCACTTTTTTGTCTTGTAAACTATTGAAAAGTAACTCAAATATTTTTGTCAAGATCTCAACATTAAATTAAAGAATATCATAATTTTGACCAAATTATGGAAATATTTAAATATTTCAATACAATATGACATATATTATATGCGTAATAGAAATACAACAAAATTTATTTTTCAATTTTCAATTCAAAATTTGTTCATAATGTTATTATTTAACATGGAGCATCTAAAATAAAATTTTCGCATTTTCGTTTTCAATGGCATCTTAAATTTATTTTCAATACAAACAACTATATATCAATCAAATAGTAATAATACATCAAAATTGTATTTCAATAGTTTATAGAGCGATAGACTGAAAAGATGTTTTTACGATCATCATAGCATATATCTTGTTTCTAAATCAAAATATCAAAAATATTTAAAACTCAAAAATAATCTAATTTTATGGCTTTCGAGATCGTGATTACGATGCTCGTTGAAAAATTTTAATTTTCAAACCACTTAGCAAAAATTTGATCAAATAAATCATCAGTTACATCTCAAAATGCAAATAATCAATTCAAAACTTTTTTCTTGATTTTATAGCTTGCTATGATGCCCGAGAACGTTTGTGTAAAATATTTTTAAGGGGATCATTTATTATAATGGCAGAACTCGCTGTATCATCCTTCAAAACTTTATTAGAGGCGCAGGACGTATCAGAAATAGGGGACACTATACCTATCCCCAGGTTCAGCGAGCAGCATTTGATCACGATTATCAGCCAAGCGAAAAGAATGCTTTGCTTAGGCAATCCTGTCATTCATTACACCGGGCCCTGCGTCATTGTAGGAGATTTACATGGAAACTTGCATGATTTGATACGTATCTTCATCTTATTTGGTCACCCACCGAATACTAAATACATTTTTCTAGGAGATTACGTCGACCGCGGAGAATATTCTTTGGAAGTTGTCACTCTACTGTTCGCTCTTTATATCCTTTACCCATATTCCGTAGTTTTACTTAGAGGAAATCACGAATTTAGGAATGTTAACTGCAACTATGGCTTCAAAAAGCAGATATTAGATGAATATGAGGGAGAAAACCTATGGGAAGCATTCAACAACGCTTTCGAGTATTTACCAATAATCTGCAATTTGAACCAGCACATCGTTTGCCTCCACGGTGGTATAAGTGAGAAGTGCATGGATCAGGAAGTGTGGGCCAGCCTCAAGCAAGGCTATAAATTCGGCACAAAAGCTGAAGCGATGATAGAAGACATTGTATGGTCCGATCCATCCAATGTTATCACTACATATGGATCCAACCAACGTGGTAGAGGCGTTGTTTTCGGCCAGATTGCACTCACCGCTTTTCTCGGGCAATATGATTACGATAAAATGATAAGAGGGCACGAAGCTGTAGATGGCATTGCAAAACACTATAACGGTTCCTTAATTACAGTATTTTCCACATCTGGTTATTCCGCATATCATGGCGGCGTCGCTTTCGTTGGAACGGACACTGACGTGCAGACAAAGAAGCTTCCTTTGACACACTACAACAAGAAGGAGGAGAGCTCTTTCTATGATGTCGTTGTCCCAACAACACAAACAGAAGATAAGACCTTAACACTCAAGTCACTAAGCACAAACAGCTCGTCCCCGTACTTCAAGCAGTCAACAACTTCAATAACAACCGGTCCGAAGCCGCTTAGAATAGTCAGATCCTCTGGCAGCTTCCTCGCTTTGCGAAAAACACTTGCGATTGTTAAGCCAAAGGTCGACAACAATAACAATTTACCAGGTCTCAATGAATAGACATCTAATTTTTCCAATTACCTTTGATTTTCGACTTTTGTACCCACTCTAAGTACAAAAATGTTAATTTTTTTGGGTTTAGATAAGAAATTTTCGATTTTAAATCGGCCAATAATATAGAGCTGTAATGTATTTATTAAAATATTTATTTGCATTTTCACAAATTATAATTCTGTTTTATTCAAATTTTATATGAAAGAAATCCACGATGAAATGATAATCATAACAGCTCACATATGGTAAATTGTTTCTAGAGCGACTCCTACCTGTGTGTTTGTAGTTATACTTGTGATAAAGAAGAAGTCCTTTGCTTGTGGATATATAACATTCTGAAGATTAGCAACTTCGTTCGAATCTTGGAAGAATATTATTGGCTTTCCATCAAACTTTAAATAAATAGAGTCGTGACAGTAATTTGTGTTAATGTATGAAATATCATGTGCGATTGAGCTGCTGTTTCGACCTGGATAATCTTCAATTCTAACAGCAACAGAAATACCAATCTTTTTTGCTTGTTTAAGGATTATCTTGACTGATGTATCAATGAATCCACCATCTTTTTCAACAGGAAGCCATGGAATAATAATTCCATCAATTCCATGACGTGCAATGATCCTCATATGCGTCTTAATGAGAAATTTGTCGTGTGAAGAGTATAATCCTAGCTGTGGAAATACTTTAGAAGCATTTTCAAAAGGTGGTTTTGTTTTAATATTTGTTCTATCGACTTTTAATTGAGTCCATCTATTGTAGTGTCCGTCTGTAGCGACATTTGAGTAATTAGCTTTGTAAACTATCCACACTTGCTTCTCGAAATGCGACATCGGAGGTTCTGGAATGAACCTGTCTTTCGTCATGAATATTTTGTACGAAATCGCGATCTCCAATATAACCACAGGCACGGCCTTATGAAATTTCCTAGAATTCTCCTAAAAGTCATTTGACACCTTTATTCCGATTTCTGACATTACTTTCTTATTTGACACTTTATATGTCAAGATTCGGGGATTTTACGGGTGTGATTTTGCACTTTTCTAAAGTTTATTATTGTCACTTTTCATAATGTTTTTTATGCTTTTAATTGCTTTTAAAAAGGATTGGAGTTCATTTTATGGTACCGTTCCTGAACCGAAAATCACAAGCACCTCAGAATATATCTCTCAGTCAAATAATTAATACATAAAATATGAAACTTTTCATTATATATATATATATATATATATATATATATATATATAGATAGATAGCTATTGGGGAAATAAAATACTTATCGAAGATACATCATTCATGAATTCAAAATCGACTGTTAATGGTGGAAATATTCATATTAAAAATGGAGAAATAGTTCAAAATCGAGTGAGTGGAATTTGCTCAACGGTACTTGGTAGTGGATGGATAGGTGCATTTTGTTACATCGAATCTTCACGGAAAAATTATGTTTTAGAGTCATCAATTTCATATTCGCAAAGTAACGACACTTTGATGCATTTACAAAATGGCAACTTTATTTTTTCCAATTCCAATTCTTCACTTAACACATGTCAATATAATACAGCACTAAGTACTCATTCCCCAAAACCTTATTCCAACGCTACCTATTCATCATTTTGCGGGAACAACAGTACTAGATTTACAACTTTTGAAATTATGCATGGAAAACATTTCACAATGGATCATTGCATTTTTATCAAAAATCGTGTTAATAATGAGCATGGATTAGTCGGACCTTTTGAATCTAATTGTACAATTACTAACTGCATTTTTCACGAGAATATTTGTCCATATTTGATCAAAACGGATTTAAATAGTGAAAACATCTCTGCAATTTTGATAGTGGACAATTGCAATTTCGAGAATAATCCAGGTGCTTTTGATATTGGTACTGATAGCGTAAGAACTAACTCAATATCAACCGGGGTTGTAAATAATTCTCTTTCATTCATATTACCAAAAAGGACATTTGTTGATAATTATAAAATCCTTCATTGCGTATGTCCAAATGCACCTCAAAATGCATATTCATTAGCACGTCTTAGATCAGTTCATCAAAGATAATTCTCAATCATTCACAAATGAAAATCGCTTAAAAATCTGGCCAAACTTGATAATGTTATATATTTATTATTGGCAAGGGGATATAAAAATTGAACCAGAAATCTTAGTCACTGCAGGTAATTTAATAATGATCGCAGAAAACTCTTGCGTCTAAATTTCCAGTGTGCAATGTTCTCTCCGAATATGCCAAATTGTTGAAGATTTTGCAGCAAAAAGCATGCGATTTGTCAATATATCCTCCGGGATTAGTTCTTCCATAATTAAACGAAGAGCTCAGTTGCGAAATAAAATTGTCGCCATTAACACTCCAGAAGCTTCTGCAGACATGACAATTATTTCTTGAAACTGATGATTCAATAATATAGTTTTTGATTCCGTCGAAGTAATATTATTAAATGAATGTGTGCCAATTTGGAAGTAATTGTTTGTTCTTGAATTAAAATTATTAACATGGTATTGAATGACTTCACCTTGACAAAGAAAACAAATTGCTAAGCCATTTAAATCACCTGACAAATAGTAAAAATCGATTGATGCAGCAAGTAATTTATTTGATGGATTATCATCACTCAAATTAATGCATTGTCTTTGATATCTGAAAATAACATCATGGATATAAAACTTCCCGATCTTCCTATAGCTTTTGTTTGATTATTAGAGATTTCATATTCAAGGCTTTCTGAGTAAAATGTATCCCAAATTTGGAAAGACTATGTTATCAATGCTACTTTATTAATATTATCATTCTTGCAGTGTATAATGTTATGTTTCGGTAATATACAAACAAATATTTATTTCAAACAAAAATAAAAGATTAATATTACATTAGTTCAACTTGTTTTTGGTAATTACGAATTTCTTCTCGCTTTGACCATAAATCGAAGAGTTTTGGATCTGCTGCATTCTCAAAAACAATTTGAGACACTTTATCTGCAACTTCGCCATTATCAACAAGACTTAAAGCAGCAAGTGCAGCCATAATTTGGTTCTTTTCGTAACTTCTCCACATTCTCACTTTTGCTTCATTCCTTGCAATTGACTTTTGTGTGTTCTCCATCAGAACACTCAAATGACGCCTCGCTTCGCCTCCAACTCCTTTCGACATCTCTCTCGAGCACATGTCAGCGAGAATCTTCTGCTTCTCGCTTTTAGTTTTGAATCGTCGAGATTCTTCCATTGCATTCTTCAATTTATCGACAGCATTGGCCGCGGGGATATATGTTGATTTGAGTTTCGATATCTCTCTCTTCAGAGCTTGAATTTCTTCTTCTCTAATGCTTAACTCGCCCATTGCTATCTCAAGTCTCTGAGAAACATTGTCATATCTGATTGTTGCTCTTCTAGCTTTGTCTTCTTGTCTCACAACATCAACAGCCAGCTGCTGGTTCCTGTATAGAGCCTCTGAAAGACGCTTCTTCAGGTCATTCATCTGCTCTTCGTTCTGCTCAAGCTGCTTCTTCTGTGAAGCAATTGTTTCTTGTAATCTCTTGGTGATCGTCTTGAACTCATTCAGCTGCGATTCAAGGAGATTTGGAGGCTGTGCTCTGACCGTGAGAGGAGCTTTGATGTCATTAAGAGAGACAGGCTTCAACGATATAATCGGTGGACGTTTTTCTTTCTTCTCAGTGTTATCTTCGTATTGAACATTTGTGATTCTGATAGTTTCGAGATCTTCTTCTTCATCTCCTTTGTCGAGTTTGAATACGCTTTTCTCTGTCCTTGCTGTGTTTGTCTTCGGATGCTCTGAAACTGATGTTCGACTTATTCGCGGCTGCTGATGCGTTTCCTTATTCTTGTTAGTGTCTGTTGCGAATCTGGCGGACTTGATTGGACTTATATCGATTTCCTGTGGCTTTCCAGCGACGTTGGATTTCATTGTGATGACTGATTTAATTGTTGTTGTCGGATGGACTTTGCCGACAGCTCCTTTCAGTGGTCTTACGCCTGGTGAAACTTCTCCAATCATCAATTTATCTTGGTCGCCTTTCGTTGTAGAAAAAACGGGTTTTCTTGGTTTTTGAACATGCGATGTCATTGGAAGTTTTATGGATTTGCTATTTGTGATATTTATAGTGTCTAAAATTGATTTCCTCTTGTTTGCAGTCTTCTTCCAATTAAGTGGCTCGTGGACATTGATTTGAACACTATCATTGGTGATATCATTAATTTTACCTTTCTCTGGAGTGTTGTCGATCATCAAATCCGAGAATTTATCATAAACTTCGCTGTTCTCTTCATCAACGTTCATCCATTCGACGCTTTCTTCGTGGAGCAGTTCTGCGCTTTCGTTGTGTGAATTGGAAAGATTGAGATGGAACTTTGGCATCGAATCATTGTGCGTCAATATTGAATCAGATGGTTTGAATTTCTGAGATTGATTGAAATTTCCTGAATTATTGAGATTATCGAAAATAGTAGAAGAATCGGTGAAACTTGCAGAACTGAAGCCACCTGATCTAAGGAATTTATCATTAGATACTCCTCCAGACATTTTGTCATAATAATAATCATCTATCATATGGCTTTGGTTCTGTTTTTCGATCGCTTCTTTGACTGCTTTTTCATTCTTTAGAGAAACAATTCTCAGAACTGACTGTGTTCCTTCTGATATTCTTGTTTTAGTGTCGTGATATGCACCGCAAACGATTCTAATGTTAAGATCGTCGATTTGTTCTTCTTTCTCTGCGAGAGTGAATTTCAATTGTTGAAGAGTTTTATCTTTTTCGAGAATTTCTTCGCGAAGTTTCTGGTTTGCTGTGAGAGCGCTATCAAGCTGTCTTCGCTGTGCAGCGCCTAACTCAACTTCAGCTTCGTTTTCTTTACGCATTTTGTCCATATCTGCTGCGTGGAAGAGAACAATTTCGTTGTTCTTCTTCATATTATTTTGCAAATTATTAAGTTCTTCCTGAAGAAGATCGCGTTCTGTTTTGAGATTCTCAATCATCTCGTCTTTGTTTTCAATGGCAGTAGTGCAGCTTCTTGCTTGGCTTTTGAGGTTCTCGTTTTCGACTTGGTTTGCTTGTATCAAAACTTTCATGTCTTTCACTTGTTGCATGATCATATCTGCGACTTCTGTTGGAGTTTTGATACTTGTAATCTTTTCGTTGGTTATTTTCTCGAATATAGAGTTCAATGTATTAACTTGGGCTTTATAAAATGAAATGGAATTCTCTGATGATTCTTGTTCTTCTTTAATTTTATCTGTTAAAGCAATAACACGTTTCTCCAGAATTTGATTCTTCGCTTTCAATTGCTTTGCTTCAGCAGCAGCCTGTGTGAAGCCGTGCTTGTATTTCTTATACTTGTGCTCGAGTAATTGATTATTTTCTGTCATTGTATTAAACTTTGATTTAATTTCTGCATTCATTGTTTTATTTTGCGAAGATTTAATTTCTGTAATCAAGTTCTGAGTAATTCCAAGAAGATAATCGATATCCTTTTGGTCAACTTCAACATCACCTCTTAACTTTCCTTCGAAATCCTGAAGCCTTCTTTTAATGAATGCAAGATTATTTTGCTCATCTTCATTGAGTGGAATTTGGAATTGTTTAATCGTGTCCAAAGCGCCATCGATCTTGTTGAGAATGATCAGTTGATTGACAGCAGATGGAAGTTCGCTCATTGTATCATTGGAAAGATCCATGAGGATTTTCTCTTGCATTTTCATCGTTGTTCCAACTAAATTATCACCCATTTCAGCAACTTTATCCTGAAGCATTTTTCCTTTCTTTCTTGAAACCTGTAATGACTTGAGAAGCTTTATCAGCATTGATTCAAGATTCGCAGCCTGTTGAATGTTCTTCTCGTAGCATTGATTTGATTCTATCACTTGTTTCAGGAATCCGAGGCCGATTTGATCGAGCATCAAGTGAGTCTTCGAATAAACTTCAAACGCTGAAACATCGCCATTCAAAACTTGCTGTATATGCGCTTCATTCTCTTTGTAGCCTCTCACGAACCTGATGATCTCTGAAAGAAGCGTAATCGATATCGAAAATGGATCTTGTGACATTTCTTCGTTCGTTATTTGGCTATCATCTAGTTCCAACTTCAGCGGCTCTGGAGCAGGTCTTTCATAGATTGGGCTGTTATCTGGTAGAAACGGAACAACATTTGTTGGTTTAACTTCTTGCTCACCATTTAATTGAGCAAGTTGCGCTGTTTCAATTCTTGTATCGATACGAGTGACCAATTCTGGATCACTGACAATAATCCTGTCACTGGAGTCGATTAAAGCAACTTGCATCGTTCCCAAGAAGTTCTCCTTTGCTTTATCTTCCTGCGTGATTCCTTTCTGTGCAAGCATGATGTTTTTGAGGGTGCTTTGGAGATTCGACAAAACAGTTTTACTCCAGTCATCACTCAAAACAATAAGAGGTGGTTTCTTGCCCGGAATAAGGCCGAATAACTCGACATATGTAATTTTAGGTTGAACAAACCTTGATCCTGGTGCGATGAACAATTCGAATCTTCTCGGTTTTTGGATTACGGTCATTAAATCAGAAACTTCCAAAACAACTTTCTCATTCTTCTTTCTGCGTATTATCGTTTCATCGACAATAGATGGAGAAATTGCTTGTCTTTCTGATGTAGCAACTACTTCTTTGACTATTTCTTTCTCTGGTGCTTTAGCAACAGCGACTGTTCTTATCTCTTGTGTTCTGCCGTCTGTCTTCTTCACGTTGATTCTCGCTGGAACAAGATGCTTTTCAATAACTGGTTCTATGATTTGCTCGTTCGATTTTGTCTTCGGTAGCAGAGGAGATTCTGCCAATGCTTGAATTGTTTGCGTGATTTGAAGAACGTCTGGCTGTGATCTGACGATCGGATTGTTCTTTGTCAATGTTATCACTTCGTCTTCTGGTGATTGCGAGAAAATCTCTGTATCATAGAATTCTCCGTAAAATAGTCCTTTTAATTTATCAGCCGCTTGCAATTCTTTGATCAAATTATCTTTGTAAGCAATTTCTTCTCTCAACTTCAGCTCAATTTCATTCCATTGTTCCAAGGCTGTGTCTGTTTCTCCCTTTCTAAGATTTTCGAGGAAATTGACTTTTTTGTTCAATCTTTCGATTTCGCTGCTATAGTCAATCTTGTCATTCAACTGCGCTGTGAGTTGCGATATTCTGTCGCTGAGAATTTTCGTTCTTTTATTCGCTTCTTCAAGTGAAATCATTTCTTTAACTTCTTCTTTCTGTGTCGCAGATTGATTTAATTCGATCATAGCATTCGATGCATCATTTATTGCTTGTGTGATTGTTTTCTGGTTTTCGCCTTCAAGCTGAACACCTGATAGACTGTTGATGACACTTTGCAAATACTGGCGTTGTATATCTTGTTGATTTTGGAGTTCTTTCTTCATTAAGTTTTCGAAATATGTTTTCTGTTGCTTCAATTCCCAATCGTGTTGTTCTTGAAGAATCGCTTTTTCTTGTTTAAGCTTATTGAAATAGTCTTCGACGTACTTTGTCTCCTGGTTGACTTCAATGAAAGAAGCATTGCTTGCTGTGCTTCTGCTGGTGTGAATAGTAGTTTCATTAATCTCTGGCTTTTCTCCAGTGACTTTTTGAATGATTTCCGCGAGATTTATTGCTTCATTCTTTGCTTTGTCGAGTTCATCTTGCATCTGTAGCATTCTCTGTTTCATTTGGGTCTCATGTTCCGCGTGCTTTCTTGTTGCCTCTGTCAATTTGTTGTTAAATTCTTCGTTTATCTCAATTCTTGCCTTTCTAACATTATAATTGATAGAATTTTGTGCTTCAATCATTTCTTCTTGGTGCTCTTGATTAAGCTGCTTGATTCTTTGCTCGTATTGCGCTGTTATAACACTAATTTTTGCACCGAGATTCTTAGCCAAATCTGTGTTTATTTGGTCAAATTCTTTCTTCTGATTTTCGAATTTCTTATCATAACTTTTGATCATTTCCGTGATCATCTCATTTTTCTCAGTACCTTTGGAGTTCATTGCTGCGATAAGAACCTGGCGCTCGTTCGCAGCCTTAAGACGCTCTGTTTCTCTAATGTTATTCATATCAATTTGATGAGTTGTGTTCAATTGATTAATTTCTTCTTTAAGTTGCGCAATTTGGAGATATAAATCTTCAATATTAACATCATCTTCTTTGACTTCCTTTTCCTTCACAGGACGAACTTGGTTGTTCTCCTTCTCTAATTGCAGAAGTTCGATGTATTTATGCAATGCATTTTCGAGTTCTTCGATCTTTCTGTCTTTTTGATTATTGTCTTTTTCTAATGTTTTCTGTATTGATCTTTCTGCTGCAATTTTACTGTTATAGGTCTCAGAGTCACTCTCCAATTGATCAATTCGCTGCTTAAGCATTGTAAGCTTTGTTTCATACACCAATTTAATCTGATTAACATCATTGCTGTTTGATGATCTATCTGATATCGGAAGTATGTTTATGCTATTGGCAGCGCGTGATGCTTCCATGTTTATTATCTGCTGCTTCAATTTTTGAATTTGATTCTTTTGTTCTTCGACTTGTTTAATGTAATTGTCGAGCATAGCCTGCTTTGCTTCATTTTCTTTCATTTTTTCATTTTGTTGCTGTTTCTTCTTTGCATTTCTTTTATTTATTTGAGAAAGAGCTTCTATTGACTCTGTAAGTTGATGGATTTGTGCATCTTTCTGAAATATCTCCTTTTTCAGTGAAACTGCCTGCTTTTGCCAATTATCTGTAATATCGTGGTGAATATATGTGATTTTTTCTGAATTTTGGTCTAATTCCTCCATAATTTGGTTGAACTGCTGAAAAACTTCATTGATATCGGGTTCATCCTGTGTATTTTCATATTCTTTCTTATAAAATAGTTCGTTTTTTTCAAGAACTTGGAACCATTTCTTCAAAGAACCGAATAATGTATCCTGACTCTTTTTTATATCGAGCATATCTTGGCAATATTGAATAACTTGAGTTTTTGTCGAATCAAGAATTGCATCAGTATTTACATCACCATTTTGATTCATTTCGGGTGATATATCGAGCATTTGTACGAGAACCTCTTCTTCAATGTTGTCAAAAGACTTGATTATCGAATTAATTTTTTTAGATGAATCTCCAATATTCATTATATTTTCATTTTTCTTATTCTGTAAGTCGAGCTGTTCCATGTTGATGGGGTTATTGCAATTTTCCATGTCATTCCAAAAATCTTCTTGTTTTGTTTCATCATAAAACCATCCATTCGGTAAATTGCTCTCTTGGGCCTTCTTTTTTGGTGCTTCTTGGTCCTGAAGCCCCCTTATTTTGGTCAAATTGGTTCTTGATATCGTTGGATGACGATTCTTCGGTTCATTCATCCAAGAAAAAAATGAAAAAAAATTGAGCAATTTTTTACAGTAATAAAAAGTGAAATTTCTATAACTATTATAATAATATAAAACATTTTTATGATGATAAATATATATAACACTAGTAAATGCATATAAGAAATTGAAATTTGAAAAATTATTTTCATTATTTCATGAGATATGAAATGATTTAATTTACTTACATTATTTTCTTGACATGTACTCTTTCTACATCATTTTTGTTCTGCAATTTGATGAAATAAGATGTTTTTTGACTGAAGTATATTAAACTGTTTAATGATATCTCATTCTGAAAGAAAACTCTCAATATCTTTATCATATAACGATATTGACATAAATATATATTATCAATGTCATATCAATGGGATTATGAACAATTTTGCACAGAATTCAATTGTTAATTCTAAAGAAAGTTAAAATTTATATGAGATTTCATTTTGTCCATTGACAAATCGATTTCAGTATATATTTTATAAATTAAAACAGAATTTTGACTTTAAACTCATAGAAACAATAAAATTAATGATATTTGAGATTAAATTTCCCCCATTTATTCATTTATCAGTATAATTCGCTAATTTTCGTGGGGAAGTTCTGCGTTTGAGTTATTTTGTCATTACTCTTTCTTATTTATTAGCAAAATTGATGTTGAAAATAACAAAATATTAATAATGAAATCTGACATGTAGAATGTAGAATTATTAAAGAATGACCATATAAAATTTTTGATTGTATTGTGATGAATATATGATATTCATCAAAATCAAACCATACATTAGAATATCATTGATGTATTCTATTATATAATGCTATGATTTTTCTAAAATGTCATATGATACTGTGGAAGAATTGACAAAACAGACCTGGTAAAATTGAATAAAACAATTATAATTTTTCCATCAATTTTGTTTTAATGAGCAGTCAACCAGAAAATTTAAATTTAAAGTATTTTGTCCCAAATGAAATGCCTGTCTCCGATGAAATGTATAGATTCCTGAACACTGATTATAAAAATGAATTTGGTATTTATAATTCAGAATATTATTATAAACATCTGGAAGAACTCCGTAATGACCAAAATAGGTACATTATAAAAGTACTAAATTTATCAAAAGTTATGCCTTTGAGAAAGTATTTGATTAAATTTAACGGAATTATTACTCATTTTTTTGATTTTATGCCCGAGAATTATAGAAAAAAACAAGATGCAATTCATCAGATGGAAGACATCATACAAAACGAGAGAAAAAATCTTGAAATTAGTGTTGAAAATGCAGATCACGAAAAATTGTTTTGTGTTGCTGTTCATGTTATTTACTATATTTTTATGGGTCATTTCGAAAACTTGTCATATGAAATTGATTATAATAAAAAAATTATCAAGATCACAAAATCAGACCATAAAAGATTTACCACAATAAAATGCGATGTTAGTGGCAACACACTAAACTTTAAAAAGAAAGAAAGCAAAGCAGATATCCTCGATATGTACTATTCATACTTTAGCAATACAACTCCTAACATTGAAAAGGTTGAGGATCCAGGAGATCATTTTTTGGGACTTCGTGATCAGGACTTTCTAACAAAACTAAGAGATATACAAATGGATTATATTATCAGGCTCTCAATGCATAATCAAACGACATATAATGAAATAACAGAGAAAAAGTTACTGGAACAATACCAGGCTGCAAGCAAATCTCTCAAAAGTAATATAGATAGCACAAAAATATATAAATCTAAAACTCAGGCACTTAAAAAGAATTTGGAAGAAATTAAAAAAAGATACATGAGCCTGTTCGATAATGTTGACACTAGCCTTGAAGAAATTAATAAAAAACTCAAAATTCCAACAGCGCTTGAGGAAAGCTTAAAAGATCAGGTTCAAATGATCAATAAAATTGCCCAAGCATATCGTTCTGCTATAGAGAATCTAAAGAATGACGTCAATAATAGACTCAGAAGTTATGAGAATGAACTCCAGGAGAAGGAGAAACAGGTCACAAATAATAATTATACTATCATATTTAATCAACATTCATATATATTTCATAAAGTTATAAAAGATACAAATGAGATCGAATCTCGGATTCAAGATTCAGAAGGTGAATCGAATAGATACGTCCAAAATCTATTTGATAATCAATACCAATTAGTTCGTAACAGACTATCCTCCATTAAAAAAAGATTAAGCAAAGACTCGAAACAAATTCAAAACCGCATCGCAGAAAGTGAAGCACTGTCCACGAAATTCCAGGAAGAGATCATTAGCATTAAAAGAAACTATGATTCAGAAATTAAATTCCAATCCTTTTTCGAAGATCCCCTGGATATTTCAGAACTTGATGCATTGCTGCACTCTTAAAAAGTTGAGCAGCTGAACGGCGGTGAACATGTCTCATTAAGAATAAAATGAATAAACAAATCATTTTAACTAATAAATAAATCATATTAAACAAACTCGGCTTATTTGGCTCTAACATGATAGATTTGTCGTACTGTTCGCATAAAAGATATAATTCTGTTTCATCAAGCTCAGATGTTGTTCCTGGAAGCAAATCTCTTGATGTCAAGACAAAAAACAAATCGATAAGAATTGGAATTATTATTGTTCCGAAATATGAGATTCTCGGGATATAAGTATAAAGCTTGTCGAAGAAATAATCACAGTCTCACAAATAACTCTTCATTTGGCCTGAATTTAAGCACATTGAGAAGGTCTGTGTTTAAGTTCTAATAACACAATGATTTTATATTGTTTCATGTGTACATTATGCCCAAGAAAATAAAATATGTCATGTAAAAATAAAATCTGTCATGTAAAAATAAGATTGACTTTTGACGTGTAAAATGGATTGTGCCACTTTTATGCCGCTCATAAATTTTCTAAATTTGAAAGGTTTTACGATAGGAAATAAAAAACAAAAATCTAATTTTTGTTTAAAAGCGTTGCATTTTTTATGCCCTTTAATATGATTTATCGTCAATTTGCCTTCAAAAAATGAATGACAGATTTGGACGAAGAGTCCACTTCGACGAGTAATGTAAACGAGACAACAAGCGAAAGTACGGCTGTGCCGCCGCCTACATTTGGATCCAAATGATATTGCAAAAGGCCAACTGTTGCCGACCTTCGTGCAAGAACCGATAATTGTCTCATTCATAAAGAACCACCTATCGATGAAACAAAGAAAACGATGAATGCGTTTACTGGTGTCTTCTTACCAACGTTTATCAACTTAATGGGTATGACATATTGGACTCGTGGCGGCAAATTGGTTGGAGACTGTGGAGTTGTATTCTCATTGGGAATTATTTGGCTTTCATGCTTCATTTCTATCATTTTGATAACATCTCTTTCTGCCATGGGCACAAATGGCGAAATAGACGGAAGTGGTATTCACTATGTTATCACGAGAACTATTGGTCTTGAACTTGGTCGATGCTTCACAATTTTCCTTGACCTCTCCACATGCCTTGGTGCGGCCAGCGCAATCATCGGTTACTCGGAGTCTTTTACATCAATATACGAACCAATATATTTCACTGGCAAGGAAATTAACGATATACGTGTTGTGGCATGCGCTATCATGATAATTGCAGTTCCTTTAGCGCGATTTTTCCCATAATCACTCAGATTTACAACAACACATCTCATCAGCATTTTTGGATTCATTCTTGGCTGATATGTCAGGAAAACATGATCCACAGAAGAATTTGTTAGGCCTAACATCGCTACATTCAAACAAAACACATGGTCACACTCTGAGATGACAATTTGGAAGTTTATGTCATATATTTATATGGTTACACCTGGTTTTACTGTACTTACCAGTGGTTTTGCATACACAGGTCGTCTAAATCGTCCACAAAAGATGATTCCAAAGGGACTTTGGTATGCTTTTGGTCTTGCGGTCATTTTCTGGCATGTTACAATCATTCTCATCGGTCTTTGCGGTGAGAGGAATTTCCTTATTGCAGATGTTGTCACCCCGATTCTCTCTTTCAACATCAACAGATGGGTTTACTTTGTATCACTTACTGTCTTTGGTTTCCATCGCTCTATTGCGATGATTGGCTATGAGAGAAGTCTTGTTGCGGACTTAGCGACAGATCATCTTCTTCCACCAATTAAGTATAGATATGATCTCTGGGTGCCTCTTGCTGTTACAGCAACATTCGTTGGTATCGGTAACCTCGACTTTGCTGCAAATATCAATACGTTTTTCTTCCTTTCGCTTTCGTTGATCATTAACTACTGTACTTTCATTGCATCAAGGTCTCACATCCCTGGATGGCGTCCGAAGAACAAGTTCTGGTCCCGGTGATTAAGCTTATTCAGTAGCTGTTTCACACTTGTTTTGCAGATCCTTATTTCATGGATATCATCAATAATCAATTGGATTCTTCTGATCTCTAATTATTCTATTTCTTATTTCGAGGGTCCACGCAGAATTGGGGCTCTGTCATTGAAGCACAGGCTTTCTACAAGACATACACTCATGCTTTGAGCACCCAAAGAATCAACGATAACCCGAAGCTTTATAGAATCATTCTTCTTTCGATTGTCAAAGAAGAAGAAAAATTCGAAACTCAAAGTTTGCCTTTCATTAAAGCGCTGCTTCACAATGAAGCTTTTTGCATTATCAGTCAGGTTATGGATCAGAACAAAGGCCTCGATTTGGCTGTTGAACTCAGGAAGAACTTGGAAATATACTATGCCAATCAGCATCATATTTTCTTCGAAACTGTTTTAGCTAAATCTCCTCGCAACGCTCTAATGAGGCAAATGCTTTTATCAGGAGTTGGAGCCTTTAGGCCAAATACAGTCTTTATTAACATTGATGAGAGAACTGCCGATGAAGTCCACGATATGGTTCTTGATGTGTTAAATGCTAAATTCGGTCTTATTTTGACAACAAAGCCTTCGAACATATTCCATGAATCTGATTTCATCATTGTTTATTGGCTTGCTGATGATGGTTTGACTCTATTGGTTGGATTCTTGATGGCGAACTTCCTCAAGAAGAAGTTGAGAGTTCTCACTGTCGCTTACTCCGCGATTGGTGATACAACCTCGAAATCCAAAGAGCGTATGGAGAAACTTGTTGATAAGTTCAGAATCAAGGCTGAAGTCATTAGTGTCGAGATCAACGAAAACGCAAGCACGCCAAGTGCCGTAAATAAGAATTACTTTGAGCATCTCACAAGAAAGGCTCCTTATGATCCAAACTTCAAGAGATTCATGTTGTTTGCAGATATGATCAGGGAACACTCGAACGAGACAGCTTTAATCATTTGCACGCTTTTCATTCCACCAGCTGATATGAGCTCAATTATGTACCTTGACCTTCTGAAGTTGATCTCCCATATCCCAACTTCATTCGCTTTCGTTCGTGGAAATGGAAAAGTGTTTTTTCTTGGAAGGTTTGGTTTCTGTTTAATTTGTTATTTATATACAATTATTTTACCTCATCTATCACTATTAGATAGTGTTTGAATAAATATTAATTACTAATCTGTAAATTATTTCATTGATTTTTGATTGAAAATTTGGAGCATTTTTGAAGAATTCAAAAACTGATTTAGTAAAGCAAACATTTATTAACATCAACATAGTACAGATCATTAATAATGATCATTATTAAAAAATCAAACAAAAATATAAAACGTATAATCAAAAAGGACATGTAAGCAGGTAAAGCAGCGACATCTATTGTATGAGAAATTAAACAAATTTGTGCAAATAATAAAATATAAAAATAAAAAGAATAAGAATTGTAATTTCTTGTGGATATGATGTTGTTACATAGGTTCAAATGGTAAGTTGAACTCTCCTTTTTGACTTTTAATGAATTTTTCGACATCTTCTTGTAAATCTTTTCGAGCTAAAATGTATTGAGCAAGTGCAGTGGCACCAATGAGAAACAGGTTGTTTGATGAATCAGTTTCAGATTGCTGTTGAGGATCATGAAAATCATAAAATAAATTAGTCATCGCCAATTTCTTATTACGTTTGGCCTGTTGTTTTTCTGAGCTTTTTTCATAATGCCAGTTTGGATTTTCGCGTTTAAATTGTTCTCGAATTTCTTTCGCTTTTTCTACATAGGGCTTTTTCTGTTCTTCAGACATCTCACTCCACTGCTGTCCGATCATCTTGGATATCTCATTTCCGCCGAGAAGAGGATTTTCTGTTTTCATTTTCGGCTGAAGTTCGATATAATAAAGATTATACGCGTTTGGCGGCCGTTTCGGTTTGGCAGGTTGCGCTGCTTGAATTTGCGGCTGCATCAGAGAACGGATTGATTCATCCAGCGGCGGTGGATCGAAATCCATTTGCTTTTTTGAAAAATGATTTTAGGGGGTTGCTGAAATAAATTAGGGGAATTTTGAATGAATACCTCTTTAAATAGCTATCAAATAGCTATGCACAAAAATCAAATAAAATTACAGGTATGTAAACGACGATAGAAAAGACGTTAAACACTTAACGGCCATAAAGATGATTGCTTAAAGCTCTTTAGCTTGGATCATTTGGAGCCTGATAGAGTTACTCATATACAAGACCCCATGCTCCTTTATCTTACATGGAGCCACATACTTAGCTATAACAGATAACCAAATATTTTAAATTGAAATCAAAAATCTTTGTTTTCGCTGAGACTTTGCCTGTGATCTTCTGTTTGATCAGAAGGTATAATGGGCTCATCAAAGCTATACCAAATTTTAAAATATATTTTTCTAAAAATATATCGCGACTTTTCCTTTGTTACTCAAGAACTATAACCTACTCCTAAATGCTAATTTATACGTTAACTACCGTAGCTTTTTGTTAGCCAGAAGAAAATATCAAATACAAAATTTTTCCGTTTATTTTTTATTGCAAGCTAATATGTGAATTTTCGTGTTCCTCTTGGTGAATCATGAAGGCTTTCTAAGTTTTTAAATGTTTTTTTTAAAAAAATCGTATATCTTAGATTTCACCGAACCACAAAACGAAACTATATTAGATGATTTTATCCAAAGCTCACAGGGTGCCATTCAAATAATGCACCAACATATCCCTGCACAAAAATTATTAATGCATGTAGCGATATAAATATGATTACATTTCGACAATGCGTGTTATCGCCAAAGTTAACTGCTTAGTCATGATCAAAAACGACAGAAAATTCAAAAAACATCCAGAACGTGGAGGAGATTCAGCAGGAGCTTTAATGAATACTTTCGTTCATGTAATACATATTCTGTTAGAATTTGATCGGAGAAGTATTGTTAATTGTATTCTTTCTTTATGCGGTAATCATCCTCCAGATCACAATCCAGAGAATAACGAGCAAGGCTGGGAAACATTCGAACAATATTTCTACAAGCTTTTCAAACATTCAACACCCATCAGAATCTCTCGACGGTTATCAACACAAATGAATAGCGTTGGAATTATGGCTCGATTGGCCCAAAAGAAGCCAGATGATGTGTATGTCGAGCCTCAAGAAGAAGAAAGCGCTACAGACGGTGCAGCTGCGGAACCTTCTAGTCCTGCAGAAGCAAGTTTTCGAATTACTGTTGATGAATTACAATCGATTCTCCATGACAATCTACAAGATTTCATTTCCAGGCAAGCTGAGAAGACTTGATATTATTGCATATTCAATAAAATTGTTTGTTTACCATGTTTTACTACATCGATCAGCTTTTTAAAGGAAATAATATTAATAATCTTGCGTATTTTTTAAGGAAATGTGTGTTTCCATCATAAAACAAAACTACATCCAAAATAGAAACGATCTGCCGCTTTAGAATTGCGAAATCACGCATTTATGAGCTCAAAAGATTAAATGTTCCGGAAAAAATCAAATTTAAAAAACACATTTTTATGAAAATTTTTCAATTGAGAGGAATGTTAAGAAAATGCGTATATCAAGATTGTCTGCAGCTTTTCGCCAAAAATTTGCTGTATATATTAGCATTAGTATGTGCATTATATTGCCAAAGTTTCGAGCCAAAATAAGATAAAATACCCCTTTCCACACCTCTATAAACTGGGAAAATTTTTCCTTCTGCGGTGTAGTCCCGCGACCTTCATAACTTTTTATCTGATCAATATTTTTTCGATTTGAAAGTACTTTCATGAACTTATTGATAGTTGTCTATCCAGTGGTATAAGTGGC